>CM072527.1:700872-798372 GCA_036898135.1 Oncomelania hupensis
AATACAATTATGTCGATAAACAATGTGATGATGATAATGGTGATAATGATGATGATGATGATGATGATGATGATGATGATGATGATGATGATGATGATGATGATGATGATGATGATGATGATGATGATGATGACGGCGACAATGTTGCTGCTGCTACAGATGAGGATGGTGATGAAAGCGTTAGCGACGATGCTACTGTGACAATGATGATGATGATGAATATGATAATGATGAAGATGACGACGACGACGGCTTCTGCAACGCTGCTGCTGCTACATGAGATGACGATATCAACGACTGCTGCAGCTGCTACTGCTACTGATGATGATGATGGTGATGATGATGATGATGATGATGATGATGATGATGATGATGATGATGATGATGATGATGATGATGATGATGATGACACCTACGACAACGACCATGCTACCAGTGCTGCTAATGCTGATGGTAACGACGTTGATGATCAAGATGGTATTTGATTAGATGTGAAGACGAGAAGAAAACAAATCTCATGAGAGACCACACATGAACTGTTGAGATAATAGTGCCAGACTACATGTTCTCAACTAGCCAATCGCACGAAAATAATTACCTATTAAGTGTAATGACCTGTCTTAATTCAAATGTTCGGGGAGGTTCAAGAACCTTTTTTCGAGGTACTCAGATCCCGAAGATAGGTTACTGAACCTTTTGGACAAAACATGTTTAGGAACCTAGGTTCGGGATCTGAGATCCTCAAAAAGAAGTGTTTAAACCTTCCCGAACCTTCCACGAACTTTGCAATGAAGACAGGCCATAATGGGCTATTTTGGATTGTTTTCATTTTGCGCTTGGAATCTCTTGGTTTTTACATACAGCTTGTCCTAAAGTGAATTGAATGTCGATCAGTTAGTATTGCAAATTTTATAAGATTTAAATTTAAAGCAGACCATTTTTTAACAACGAAACATGAAAAAGAATAACTTATATTATAAACCTACACGTTCGTAATGAACGGATCTTTTCAAGGTTAGCAGGAGGAGGAGAAGGAGGAGGAGAAGAAGAAGAAGAAGAAAAAGACGAGGAAAGAGAAGAACAAAGAAAAAAAAATAAAAAGAAACAAACAAACAAAAAAGAAGAGGAAGAAAGAAAGAAAGAAAGAAGTAGAGCATGTTTGTTTAGAAAACCAATTTCTTACAATAAATTATATATAAATGTCAGTTCTTTGTTACAGATTTATTTTAATAATAATAATAATAATAATAATAATAATAATAATAATAATAATAATAATAATAATAATAATAATAATAATAATAATAATAATAATAATAATAATAATAATAATCTTTAGTTAAGAAAGAACAAAGAAAAACCATTAGTCTCCAGTTGACGGAAAATGCTGTTGTGAATCTTCGAAATTATAGCTTCCAAGAAAAACTGCAATCAAACTACAAAATCAGTCAGTCCGTTCATCAAATAATTACTTAATCAAAAGAATTGCTTTTTTCCTCTTCATTTTATGGAAAGGTAGTAGATCTAGGATGCGTGGAGAAAAGGTTGTATTTTAAAACAATTTTTATTTACTCTACAGTTTGATTAATCGAATAACAACGTGCTTACAAATTTGATATAGACCTATCCTATAATGTAAGAACAGTTTGCCTAAATGTTGGTGACCAATTTGGAAGTAATTTATTATTTAGTGATCCTTTGGTATTTTTATAACATGGGATTACGACAATATAAGGTATAAAATGAAATAAACTGCATGAAAAGCATAGTCAACATCCTTTGATTTTAACTCATTTATGTTTTTCATCATATATATCCCCCCCCCCCACCCTCCTGTGGGGGTACCGGGGATTTCTGTAGAAATAGTATCCCCACTTTCTGGAAATTTAATGCTTTAAATTCCCTCTGTCGCTGTCTTTTTCATTTGTTCTTTCTCATTCCTACTCTTTTCTTTCAATCTACTATACTATCTTCTTCTTCGCTAGACCATTAGGCATCTTTACGCACACCGATTGTCGTTCTAAACCAGTTCCGGATGGCGCTGTTGTGGAGGACTGTACTGGTAGCATTGTCATATAGGCTTTTGAAGACTTCAATAATTTTAGGGCAAATGTTATACACTCTCATGGTTGCCCACAGAGCTGCATGCCAGACTCCATAAAACGTTTTCTTGAAGTCTACAAACACATGATATAGATGTTTTTGATGCTGTAGGTATTTCTCACAGATTATTCTGGTTGAAAATCTGTTCAGTGGTATTTCGCACTGCCATGAATCCTGTTTGTTCTTCAGCTTTGATCTGTTCAGCTTGGGGTTTCAACATGTTGAGTATTATTTTCAGGGGGACCTTGCTTGGATGACTAATGATGCTGATCGCGCGGTACTTTTAACACTCCTGAAGGTTACCCTTTTTAGGAAGAGTGAGGACAAGTGACTGGGTCTATGGTGTAGGCCAATCCCCACTCTGCCAGATCTTGTTACAGATAATGGTGAGGGCGTCAATCATCGCTTCTCCTCCTGCTAGAAGCAATTCCGCGGGCATGTTGTCCACTGCCGCTGACTTCCCCTTCTTCAGTGACTGCATCGCTGCCTCAACTTCTCAGAGAATTAGAGGATTTCTTTCTCTTCTCTGTTATGGGGACATGTTAGAACTGATGGGTCTCCGTTTGGTGTGTGGTTGTAAAGGACAGAGCAGTACTTTGTCCATCTATCCAAGACTTCTAGTTCTTCTGTAAAGCATATGCCAGACTTGCTTTGGATCGTGGAGACCTTGGGCTGTTTAACACTTGTCAGCCGCTTCACAGTCTGATAGACCTTCTTGCTGTTGTTCTTGTTCAGATTGATCTACCTCGCATTGCTCTTATATCCAGTTCTCCTTTGCTGTGCGCATGCCTTTTCGAATGTCATTGTTGATTTTTCGATAGACATCAGCTCCCTGTGAGGTGTTCTTTTTTTTTTTTTTTTTTTAATCTCTCTTCGTTTATCACACAGGTCCAAAAGTTCAGTTGTGATCCACGGTTTCCTCTTTGTGTAGTGCTTGCCAAGGATCTTAGTGGTGACATCTGTCACAGCTGAGTTGAAGGTGGTGTTCATGGTGTTGACATCTAATTCATCAGCTCCCAAAATGAGCAGTGGTGAAAATTTCTTTCCAATTGTGGCTTGGAATATTTCTACCACCTCAGGGTCTTGCAGTTTGTCCAAGTCGAACTTCAGTTTGGTGCACTTTGCTGTGTTTACTCTCTTCAAGTGGAGCCGGAAGGACATCATAATGAGATCGTGATCACTTCCGATATCTGCTCCTGGAAAAATGCGTGTCCTGTCAATGTTGATGCTTGAACTGAAGCATGTCTTGACCATGATGTAGTCAATCTGGTTGTGATGCTCCCCGCTGGGTTTGTGCCATGTCCATAGTCTGGATTTTTTGTGGAGACCAAGCGTGTTTGCCAGTATCAGATTGTTGTAGCTGGCAAACTCCAAGAGTCTCAGACCCCTGTCATTTGTCTCGTTGTTGCTGTGGGGTCCACATGTGTCACGGCCAGTTGTGGAGCGCATCTTGGCTAACCTTGGCATTCTAGTCGCCTTGCACTATGAATATGTCCTTCTTCGGCACTTGGTCAAGGACAGCCTGTAAAGGTTTATAGAAATCTTGACTTCGCTGTCGTCATAGTCTGATGTTGGGGCATAGGTCTGGATGGTGGTGATGTTGAAAGGGGCTGCTAACAGACGGATGGTAATGAGTCTACTGGAGACTGGGCAGCAACCCATGTCTTTGCGGACCAAGAATCCAACGACGCGTTGGTGCCTGTCATCTCTCCCGATGAAATAAAGCTTGTGGCATTTGTCGGTCGTTGTTTCACCTAGGCCTTTCCAGCGCAGTTCGCCGATACCTAAAATGTTCCATCGATAGTGGGCCAGCTCATGGGCCAGTTCTAATTTTCCCTCCGCAGTTAGGGTCCTGAAATTCCAGGTTCCTATGACGATGTTGTCTCTCGTGCGGATCCTGCTAACTTGTCCATCAGTAGCACTCTTGTTAGGTTACTCCGTCCTGGCCGGTGACTTCTGTGTAGGAGACTTTCGACAAGTGCTACCGTGCTGACAATCACCCCCTGTTAGTCGCCTCTTACGACACGCCGGCAAACGTTGGGTTTATTGTATTGAGTGCCCAAACCCACAGGGTTATTACATTAAAACGATGATAAAGTGGGCTTTGTTATCACATTACGAAATGATAAAGTGGGCTTTGTTATCACATTACGAAATGATAAAGTGGGCTTTGTTATCACATTACACAATGATAAAGTGGGCTTTGTTATCACATTACGCAATGATAAAGTGGGCTTTGTTATCACATTACGCAAAGATAAAGTGGGCTGTGTTATCACATTACGCAATGATAAAGTGGGCTTTGTTATCACATTACGCAATGATAAAGTGGGCTTTGTTATCCCATTACGCAATGGTAAAGTGGGCTTTGTTATCCTATTACGCAATGATAAAGTGGGCTTTGTTATCACATTACGCAATGATAAAGCGGGCTTTGTTATCACATTACGCAATGATAAAGCGGGCTTTGTTATCACATTACACAATGATAAAGCGGGCTTTGTTATCACATTACACGATAATAAAGCGGGCTTTATTATCACATTACACAATGATAAAGCGGGCTTTGTTATCACATTACACGATGATAAAGCGGGCTTTGTTATCACATTACACGATGATAAAGTGGGCTTTGTTATCACATTACACGATGATAAAGCGGGCTTTGTTATCACATTACACAATGATACAGTGGGCTGTGTTATCGCATTACACAATGATACAGTGGGCTTTGTTATCACATGACACAATGATAAAGTCGGCTTTGTTATCACATGACACAATAATAAAGCGGGCTTTGTTATCACATTACACGATGATAAAGCGGGCTTTGTTATCACATTACACGATGATAAAGCGGGCTTTGTTATCACATTACACGATGATAAAGTGGGCTTTATTATCACATTACACGATGATAAAGCGGGCTTTGTTATCACATTACACGATGATAAAGCGGGCTTTGTTATCACATTACACGATGATAAAGTGGGCATTGTTATCACAATACACGATGATAAAGCGGGCTTTGTTATCACATTACACAATGATACAGTGGGCTGTGTTATCACATGACACAATGATAAAGTGGGCTTTGTTATCACTTGACACAATGATAAAGTGGGCTTTGTTATCACATGACACAATGATAAAGCGGGCTTTGTTATCACATGACACAATGACAAAGTGGTCTTTGTTATCACATTACACAATGATAAAGCGGGCTGTCGTCGCTCAAACCAAGCACTACAGTTGGAAGTCTCCACTTCTGTTCTGGCTTGGAGTGATTTCCCTTGTTTAACGGTACACGCATACCATAGCCGTGTGACCTTTGACCCTATTTCTGAATGAACCGCAAGAGTGTGTGGGGTAAGGGAGGGTCGGTTGTATCAACGTAAAACAAAAAAAAAAAACGTACCGAGCAACGTTTTTTTTTTTAAAATAAAAGGTGGAGGGGGAGGTGTGGTGTGTCTGCCTCTTACCGATTTTTGTAGAGGCTATTGTTAGCGCAAGAATGCTGGCTACGAATTTACGGATTTAAAAAAACAACCACCATACTTTCGAAAGTTGTTTTTTTTTTCTTGTCAGGTTATGTTTTTTAGTACTTTCAAAGGGATTTTTAAAGTATGCAATGGTCAACCCCTGTTTCAATTTTTACATGATGTTGGTTTGTTTTATAAATCATGTCGCCTTGTTTTGTGTTGTTGGTTGGATTTTATTGGTAAGACTGATTTTAGTGATTTGATTGAAGAAAGAGAACGTATTTTTAATACATCAGATTTAAAGAAGATTTTTTAAGAGTTGCGTGTGAAAGTTTGTTTGAATATTTAAGAGTAACAGGCTTGTTTTTAAAGATTTGAATCATTTTATAATAATTTAAGATAACGTCTCTCTGGTCCTGATTTGGCTCGGAAGAGTCCGCTGGACCTAAAGCAACAACTATGTAATGTAATGTAATGTAATGTAATGTAATGTAATGTAATGTAAAGTAAAGTAATGTAAAGTAATGTAATGTAATGTAATGTAATGTAATGTAATGTAATGTAATGTAATATAATGTAATGTAATGTTTTTCAGTAGGGCAACACTCACTATAAATGTTGTAAGGGTCCGTCGAGAGGGCGTGGTCAAAGTGGGTCTCTTTAACTCACATAGCTGACACTACAATAGTTTCTTGTTAAAGGGGTTCTGAGATCAGGGGTACAGTTACACAACTGAAGGGCTTCGCTTGTGTAAACCAGCTACACTGCAGGTAATGCATATCTTAATCCGGCAATCAAAGATTCCAGCAACCTTCTTGATGCTGTGAATATATGTCATGTCATAATCGGACATGTCAAAATGCAAAGTTACAAATGTTGCCACCGGTAAAATCCCCTTTATCGTGTGAACTTAAGTTTGCAACGTAATACAAAATAGTTTCATATCTGTAATCCTTCACACTAACATACCAATACTTAATGACTTCGACGCCTTTCACATCATAACCTGGCATGTCATGTACGTGCAAAGTTAAAATACTGTCACAGACAAAAACGCATGACAAGTAAACATCGAATGCTTAATGTAACTTTAGATTTATTTACTTGAAATAGAGCGCTGCTACTGAAGACTTCTGGACATTTCCTATACTCAGCACATCACCAACGACGAAGTCCGAAAGACCACCACACAAGCCATTGGCCAACACGATGACATGCTCACAGTGGTGAACAAACGGAAACTCCGATGGTATGGCCACGTCACCAGAGCATCAAAGCCTTGCAAAGACCATCCTGCAAGGCACGGCGCAAGGATACAGAAGAAGAAGGAGACAAGAAAAGAGGTAAGAGGACAACATTCGAGAATGGACTGGCTTGACACTGAGCGAAGCCATTAGGGTTGCTCAGGACTGAGAAAGATGGAATATGCTGGTTAAACGATCATCTGTGGTGCCCCAACGAATTTGGAGTTACAAGATAGGGTAGGATAGGGTGGTCGTACACTGCTTGTCTGTTGGCGGTTCTGAACAGACTCGTCTCTAATGGCGTCATCCTTGTTACACACGTCATGCTTGGTATGACGTCACATATGAAATAGGCTTATACAACTAGGATACGACAAATACTACAAGTCGCATTTAAGCTTAACTCCATTTTTCCTCTGCTAGTATTTAATCATCCTATATATGCAGAGCGTTTTTTGCAGCCCAAGAGCTGCTCAAGGCGCTGTCCCATACAGGATTGCTCTAACTCCCGCCGACCGTGGCGCCCACTGACTGCCTTTGGGCGCATCATCTTGGGCCAAGACAAAGGAGCACAATGCAAGGAGACCGGGGGTGGGGAGTTAGTTAGTTAGTTAGTTATTCATTGCTTACAGGGTCCAGCGGACTGCAAAGAGCCGAATCAGGACCACAAAATCAAGACCACAACTTCGCTGACAGAGGACTCGCCCCTGATCCGCATAAAAGATCTGCCGAAACAACCCTAGTGGTAACACTGAAGGCACTCCACCAGACGGTCACTTTACAATAAAGACATCTCACGAAGGGGGCGCCGAGGCTATACTCTAATTTATTGAACCCCGGTTTACAAAAACAAAATAGAATACAAACATCATTATACAATATCAACAAAACACATACATGCCTACATTGCCAAATAATAATAGGAAGCCCTAGTTACCATTTAGCAGAAAGCGTCCAATATTTCCAAGCTGATCCAACAGACCTCACACACAAATGAGGAGTTTTGTCCCGGAAGAGTTTTGAAGAGAAAAGGTAGGTGACTGGTCTAGCGAAGAAGAAGATAGTATAGTAGATTGATATGATCGATAGAACAAAGTAGGAAAGAGAAAGAACAAAGGAGAAAGACAGCGACAGTGGGAATTTAAAGCACTAAATTTCCAGAAAGTGGGCATATTATTTATACTGAAACCCCGGCACCTCCGGGAGGTGGGGGTGGGAAGAGAAATGACCTAGTGCTTGCAGGGTGTGTTCACTGTTGTTGGCACTCGACCCATTCCCTCTCCCCTTCCCTCCAGTCTAGGTAATAAGCATCAAGATCTTTAAAAGTCCGTGCGATGGAATGTGTGCGTGTACAGTTTGGACCTCGGTTTATACTCCTCTCCGAAGAAGGGAGAGGGTGAAGGGAAGGGAAAAGGGGAGGGGGGGGGGGTGTTGCTAATCTATGCATTTGGTCCATGTTTTTACTTTTGTGTGTCGGCGCTTTAGGCTGTCAACCACCGTTGAACCACTGCCTGTGAGGTTACCGCTCAAAATTCAACGCTCCAACTGTCTGTCTGTAGCTTGAACCACTGAGCCAACTGCGCCCCACTTAATACTCCATGAGATTGCTATTTCATAATTTGTCGCAACAGTTCGCGTCTGCTTCGTTTTTCCCCGTCCATCTGTCGTTAGTCGCCGTATTATGTAGCATATTTAACAAGTTGTGTGCGGTCATTACGGTTCGCTTCTGCTTCGTTTTTCTCCGTACATCTATCGTTAGTCGCCTTATTATGTAGCATATTTAACAATTTGTGTGCGGTCATTACGGTTCGCTTTCACTCTTTTTCCCCATCCATCTATCGTTTGTCGCCGTATTATGTAGCACACTTAACAATTTGTGTGCGGTCATTACGGTTGGCTTCAACTTTGTTTTCCCGTCCATGTGCGACTTTAGCATTTTATGTAGCATATTTTAACTTTATATACAGATATACTATATACTATATACTATATATAATGCATCCAACGGATTAAGGGGAGTGCCGGAATCTTTGTGCTTGTGGATTAAGATAACGACCACATAAAAAATTTTTTTTAGCCTATATCCCATGTTCCTTTTGCATACATTTATGGTATGATATCAAATCTACGCATCTGCGCGCTTAGATTTCTTCATATCTTTAATCGGACAAAAAGACCTCTCCGTACCACACATACACACACCCACACCCACACCCACACACACACACACACACACACCTACCTACATACACACACACATACACACACACGTTCCCCTACTCCCCACCACTTAAATGCTTTGGATGCATTTCATGTCATTTTCTGACATTTACAACAATGTTAGAATTGTCGTCTAACCCATTTTTTTAAATATCTTTTTTTTTTGTCTCTATCGTTTAGAAATCTAATACTTGTAGGCGCTAAGAGTGCTTTGCAATACTTTAAAGACTTAATAATCCTTCACTGAATGAACATTGAGGTTTAACGTCTACACCCACCTTTGGCGATATGGCAGACGGGGATAACCATCCCAGGGAAAGACTGGTAGGGACCTGAATCAACACTGAACCACCAAAGCAATCATGCTGCTAAAATTGACAGTGAAAATGGCCACATTTTATATCGCCCACCACGGGATTCGAACCTGGGTCATCGGTGTGCCAGGCGAACGCTCTACCAATTGAGCTACGGCGGTGGGACATCCTTCACTAATTATACTGGTAATGCTTTGGCTTCATGGATATACTATATTTCGCGTTGTAAGGTATTGGGACCCTGGTCTATTTAGTGTATGTTACATTTTGCTTCTACTCCCATTTTCTCTGGCATCTGTCCTTTATAAAGTATTTTGCAACATCAATAAATATATGTGAATATGCTCTATATGTTATATGCTTTATATAACTAGAATATTGTGCGCCTAAATCCGAAGGGTATACAGATTATTATTATTATTATTATTATTATTATTATTATTATTATTATTATTATTATTATTATTATTATTATTATTTTGGTACCCTAATCTATCAAAATAAATGTGAATATGCTCTATATGTTATATGCTTTATATAATTAGAATATTGTGCGCCTAGATCTAAAGGGTGTACATATTATTAGACATATTATACATATTTTACATATTATTATTATTATTATTATTATTATTATTATTATTATTATTATTATTATTATTATTATTATTATTATTATTTTGGTACCCTAATCTATCAAAATAAATGTCCCAACGCAGTTGTTGCTTTCGTCTTCCTGTTTTGTAGCACAATTACCAAGTTTCCAAAGGTCCCGCTACCTCATACAGTGTACAAACAGCACGCACAAAATTCATTTATTGAAACATTATCGTCTTCCCTGGGTGTTCTGCGGTGATTTGATCCCGTTCGTTGGATTCAAGTCAGCCTTCAAAAGTCAACCACCCGTGGAAAACACAGGCGCCTGTATCTGAAAGTGATAGCTGACGCAGTCTAATAGTCCTATCCTATACTATCCTATCCCATAACTCGGAGGTCGTAGAGGCACCACAGATGATCGTTTAACCAGCGTACTCCATCTTTCCCTGTCCTCAGCAACCCTGATTGTTTCGCTCAGTGTCAAACCAGTCCATTCTCGAATGTTGTCCTCCCACCTCTTTTTCGGTCTCCCTCTTCTTCTACCCCCTTGCACTGTGCCTTGCAGGATGGTCTTTGCAAGACCTGATGATCTGGTGATGTGGCCATACAATCGGAGTTTCCGTTTTTTCACCACTGTGAGCAGGTCATCGTGTTGTCCAATGGCTTGTGACAGTGTTATGGTCTATCGGACTTCGTCACCCCCGTTGGGGCGCCGGGGGTTAAAGTATAAATAGTATCCCCACTTTCTGAAAATTTAGTGCTTTAAATTCCCACTGTCGCTGTCTTTTTCATTTGCTTTTTCTCATTCCTGCTCCGCTCTATCAATCTGCTATACTATCTTCTTCTTCGCCAGACCAGTTACCTACCTTTTTTCTTGAAAACTCTTCCGGGACAAGACTCATTATTTGTGTATGAGGTCTGTTGGATCAGCTTGGGAATATTGGACGCTTTCTGCCAGGTGGTCACTAGGGCTTCCTATGATGTTATTATTTAGCAATGTAGGCATTTTATATGTATGTGTTTTGTTGATAATTTATAATGATGTTTGTATTCTATTTTGCCTCAGCGTCCCCTGCGTGGGATGTCTTTATTGTAAAGTGACCGGCTGGTGGAGAGCTTTCAGTTTTACCATTAGGGTTGTTTCAGCAGATCTTTTATGCAGATCAGGGGTTGTCCGGTCCTTATTTGGCTCGGAAGAGTCCGCTGGACCTAAAGCAATAATCATGTAATGTAATGTAATTTCGGACTTCGTCGTTGGTGATATGCTGGGTATAGGAAATGCCCAGAAGTCTTCTGTAGCACCTCATCTCCATGCTTTGTATTCTTCGTTGGAGATTTGCTGTGAGGGTCCATGTTTCGCAAGCATATAGGAAGACGGAGATGACAAGGGAGCTCTCGCTCTCTCTCTATATACTGTATACTATTATAGTACGGAGTGAGACAGACGCCCTTATATCCAGGTACTCACGGCTGTGCGCGGAACACACCACCTAGAAAACTTATAGGTGAAAAACTATAACCAATAACCTCGGCTATTCCTCGGATTCCTCAGTCGTCAGTGTGGGGGGTTGGGGGGGGGGGGTTCCTTAGACTGTGTGCACATCTAGCAAGCAAGTTGACACCTTGGACGGGGGTTTGAGTTAAGGCCCGGCCACACTTGTGTTACGTACCCGGCCATACTTGTGTTACGCTTATGAAATCCTTATGTATGTACTTGCGTACTGCCTAACGTAACATTTCACAAGGATAGCGCATGTTTGATTTCGTCTGCAAAACTACATGAGCCGAGCTTACGAGGACCCATCAGAAGCGAGAGTGTGACGTCAAAGAGTTTAGAGGTCAACCTAACCTCATCCCATTCGCATGATTACACCCAATAAACACACGACTTGGCGAGCTAAGGCAGTTGAATTCACCTGTTGCTATCGATTTTAGTAAAGTTGTTTCACGTTATAGTCAAATCGTGAAAGAGTAAATTACATGGTCATGAAAAAGCGAGCGTTGTGGCCAAGTGGGCTAAGGATGGACTAATTTGCATTGTCCACAAGCCAGAAACCAATGGCGCCTGACAGGTGTGGGTTCGAGCCAGCATCTGGGCGTTATGTTTCTCCGAATATTATTCACTTTCGACTCGGGCAACGTCTCGGGGTTTTTCTCCGGGTACTCCGGTTTGCTCCCCCAGCAAAAATGTCAAAAATTCACAAATAATGTTAGGTAGGTAGGTAGGGTTTGGGCGCGCCACTGGCTGCGACTACGCCTTCCCCGGGGGAGGCGGCCCAGAGTTTCCAGATAGAAAGGGATAATAAACTGCAGCTCCCCCCCCCCCCCCACACACAAAAAAAGTGCCTTGTTGTAGTGAAATTACACAGCTACACACGTTTAAAAATTCGAACCGGCTCTTGATAAACATGGTACAACTGCCTCTGACCCAATGCATAAGCTGTAAAACGTAAGCCAAATGTGGACACTAACCTGATAAGGTGTGGACACTAACCTGATAAGGTATGGCCACCCGTCAAAATTCCGGTCAGTTAAAAATCTCATAACCCAATGCGTAAGCACTAAATCCTATCATATCCTATTCTATCCTAGCCTATCCCGTAACTCGAAGGTCGTTGGAGCACCACAGATGATCGTTTAACCAGGGCACTTCAACTTTCTGTGTCCTCAACAACCCTCATGGCTTCGCTCAGTGTCAAGCCAGTCCATTCTCCCACCTCTTTTTCTGTCTTCCTCTTCTTCTGCCTCCTTGCACCGTGGTCTTAAAGGATGGTCTTTGCAAGGCCTTCCTCCTGATGCTCGGGTGACGTGGCCATACCATCGGAGTTTCCGTTTTTTCACCACTGTATAATCGTGTTGTCCAATTGATTGTGCGATGGTCTATCGGACTTAGTCGCTGGTGATGTGCTGGGTATAGAAAAAGCCAGAAGGCTTCTGTAGGACCTCATCTCCATGCTTTGTGTTCTTCGTTGTATGTCTGCTGTGAGGGTCCATGTTTCGCAAGCATATAGGAATATGGAGATGACAAGGGAGCGCAGAAGCCTTACCTTGGAGTGTAGACTGATGGTCTTGTCTTTCCAAAATGTGCTTCAACCTTGTCAGGGCAGCAGTTGTGTGTGCGATCCTAATGAGGACTTCCTGTCGGGTCACATTGTCTGATACAATGGCTCCTAAATATTTGAAGCTATGCACTGTGTTGAGGGATTGGCCTAACGTAAGCCAAATGTGGCAACTACTTTAGAACCTGCTTTTCGGCTAGCGCCTTGAGTAGTCCTATGACCTAGCAATGCGCTATATTATTTATTATCGAGGACTTTTTTTTAGCGCACATATCTCACCGTACTTGGCGACTCAAGGCGCTGGCCGATACAGGATCTAACTCAAGCCGCCCGAGGCGCCAACTACGTTAGAACTATGTAAGAACTATGAATTAATTTATTTTATATGTTCACCGGTTCGATGATGATGCTCCTTTCGTCACCATTAGCCTATTTTTACACGCAGACCTAATGACAGTAGATTGAACTTTCTCAAGCGAATGTAGGCCTACATAATAATAAACCCCTTTCCCTAATCATTATGGCCTGTTTTACATAGAAGGTTCGTGGAAGTTTACAAACCTTTTTTTTTCGAGGTTCTCATAACCCAAACCTGGGTTTCTGAACCTTTTGAGTACGCAAAAAAGGATTCTGTAATCTAGGTTCGGGATATGAGAACCTCGAACCCTTTTGAAAAAAAAAAAGGTTCAAGAACCTTGTTTGGAGATCTTTGAATCTCGAAACCTTTTGGACAAAAAAGGTTTAAAAAGCTAGGTTCGGGAACTGAGAACCTAAAAAAAAAAGGTTCGTGAACCTCCCCAAACCTTGCAATTAAGACAGGCCGTTACTCTATAGGATGTAGCCCGCTGAAGGTGGTGAGTATTCATTCCAATTAAGACAGGCCGTTACTCTATAGGATGTAGCCCGCTGAAGGTGGTGAGTATTCATTCCAATTAAGACAGGCCGTTACTCTATAGGATGTAGCCCGCTGAAGGTGGTGAGTATTCATTCCAATTAAGACAGGCCGTTACTCTATAGGATGTAGCCCGCTGAAGGTGGTGAGTATTCATTCCAATTAAGACAGGCCGTTACTCTATAGGATGTAGCCCGCTGAAGGTGGTGAGTATTCATTCCAATTAAGACAGGCCGTTACTCTATAGGATGTAGCCCGCTGAAGGTGGTGAGTATTCATTCCAATTAAGACAGGCCGTTACTCTATAGGATGTAGCCCGCTGAAGGTGGTGAGTATTCATTCCAATTAAGACAGGCCGTTACTCTATAGGATGTAGCCCGCTGAAGGTGGTGAGTATTCATTCCAATTAAGACAGGCCGTTACTCTATAGGATGTAGCCCGCTGAAGGTGGTGAGTATTCATTCCAATTAAGACAGGCCGTTACTCTATAGGATGTAGCCCGCTGAAGGTGGTGAGTATTCATTCCAATTAAGACAGGCCGTTACTCTATAGGATGTAGCCCGCTGAAGGTGGTGAGTATTCATTCCAATTAAGACAGGCCGTTACTCTATAGGATGTAGCCCGCTGAAGGTGGTGAGTATTCATTCCAATTAAGACAGGCCGTTACTCTATAGGATGTAGCCCGCTGAAGGTGGTGAGTATTCATTCCAATTAAGACAGGCCGTTACTCTATAGGATGTAGCCCGCTGAAGGTGGTGAGTATTCATTCCAATTAAGACAGGCCGTTACTCTATAGGATGTAGCCCGCTGAAGGTGGTGAGTATTCATTCCAATTAAGACAGGCCGTTACTCTATAGGATGTAGCCCGCTGAAGGTGGTGAGTATTCATTCCAATTAAGTCAGGCCGTTACTCTATAGGATGTAGCCCGCTGAAGGTGGTGAGTATTCATTCCAATTAAGACAGGCCGTTACTCTATA
This sequence comes from Oncomelania hupensis, assembly GCA_036898135.1. Classification (NCBI taxonomy): domain Eukaryota; kingdom Metazoa; phylum Mollusca; class Gastropoda; order Littorinimorpha; family Pomatiopsidae; genus Oncomelania; species Oncomelania hupensis. The sequence continues at coordinate 715,762 of CM072527.1, forward strand.
GGATGTAGCCCGCTGAAGGTGGTGAGTATTCATTCGGATAAAAGTGTTAACCAAGGTCTAGTCCGTGTTCGCACGCACGGACCTTTGAAGATCCTGACGCTCATGTCTTAGGCGAGTGAGTGCCATGCATGAGCTACATCAATACACCCAGCAAGCAAGCACTTGGCCACTTCTCGCCCATCCCTGATTTGGAGTACAACATTGGAAATTTTAGGTACTCGTAATTTGCAATTAATAGTCTCTAAAGTTAGTTATTTAAAATGTGAATTTTTAGTAGTTGTAAGTGATTTTGAAATATCAGATAACAAATTACAGAAAAGCTCAGTTTCGAGTCACAAACAAAGAAATAAAAAAAATATAAGAAAGGGTAAAAATGGAACAGTATTTAACAATAAGTTACGTACACTATTCATTGCCTTAAAAAGTTTATATGAGTTACGAAGTACAGGTCGTGTTATCATTATGTAGGCCGCCATTCGCTTGAAAAATCGTTACGCATAGTGCATGTTTTTGCAATATAATTACAATCAGGTTTTTGTGTATTTATGCATGTATTACTGTTTTTTGATTGTGTTGATTTTAAATTGTTACGCCTCACACCAAATTTCCTTGTAATTTATGAGGACAATACATATATCTTCAATCTTGAGTCGTACACCTTCGAAGCTTGTAAGGTTATGATTGCGTTAAAAAGAATGAAAGATAGTTATGTGCATTAGTCCTTAATGTTTTGACTGTCACGCCTCAGCTGGTTGGAATGTACAATGACAGATGGCGGATGTTGGATTGGATTGACTTCAATGCTGGGTTGTTGTTTTTTATGACACGCTCTCACGCCCAGTCTCGACAGTAACCCAGCGTAGCTGAGACGCACTAAGAATCTCTCGCTAGCGGAGAGCCAAACGCTAAGGCAGTCACAGCTACGACTCCAATGCGAAGGCTTTGTTTACCTTTGGCAAAAACGGGTTATATCCCTTATATATGTAGCCGAGCGGAGTATTTGACTCCCGTCTCTAGGCCACCACCTTGAAAACACGGCCCAACCCGAGCTGTTATTGTTCATTTATCCCTGTAAGAGGGACATAAAAATATTTTGCCCTGCAAGGCGGTGAAGCGTGTTGGTAGTAAACCGGTTTGCCGGCTACTAGTGCCACTGACTTGCATAAAATGTCTGCCCACAATGTAGTCCTGCTCACCACTAGAAGCAGAAGACGAATGATCAGCCGGGGAGAACAAATGTCGTTTCACCTTGTCCTGCATAACCCAATGGCAAGGACTACTAAATGCCCAATGGCCACTTCAAAGGATACTGCACAGCAGGAGCCACCCAAGGCTAGTCTAACCTAAAATGTAAGGTAGACAACCTCTCTCCCAAGCTTGAACCAGCCGCCTCTTTGTCCGCCACAGATCCCACAGCTCAAATTAAACCATGTCCTCATGATTTGCACGCGGCTATGCCAGACTAGAAACAGAATCACTGATTCGCTGCAATTCAAACCAAAACTCACGATAATTCTCCCTATGAAGCGCCATTTGTAAATTAAATGGTAATTGTCATTATATCTATAGAACATACATTTTACCTGTATAAAAGATATGGTATAATTATAAAATGAATTATATACCTATAAAATACATTCTATAACAATACAACACTTTTTATAGCTATAAAGCAACATTTTTATAGCTAAAGACTACATTTTACGATATACAAGGGATCATACACAAATCGTCACGCCGTTTGTAAATATTAAACACAAAAAACTATTTTATTTATAAACAAAACATTTTATAAGTAACCAATTCATTTTATCTATAAACAAAACATTTTATAAGTAACCACTTCATTTTACCTATAAACAAGTCATTGTATCTATAAACAAGTCATTTTATAGCAAAAACGATCTATAAAACTTCCTTTTATCTGTAAACACTTCATTTTATAGCAACAAACAGCACTTATATCTATAGAATACGTTTTATAACACGTACAATGAATTGTACCTGTAGAATGCATTCGCGACAATTATTTTCCAGTCGGCGCCTTACAATAATTTTATACTAACTTTCTCATTGTATAACTGCTTCTCTCCCTTCGATTTATTTTTTATTTTGTAACGTTCTAAGCGACCCAAAGTTGCTATGCGGTGCGCAAAAATGGTTAACGTATTTTTTTTTATTTTAAAAAAAAAAAATTAATTAAAATTTATGTCCCCGGACTCATTAAGCGTATAGGGGACGATTGGTTAATAGGTACATTCAACCAATTCAACGAAAAAAGGCCCCCCCCCCCCCCCCCCCCTCCTGCACGTATGCGCTGGGCTCTCGCCTTTTCATGTGGAAGTGACGTTGCATAAGCTAAATTTAGATAGCTTTGGCGCGTGTAGGGAATTCCCGCTAGGCCTATATCGACTTCCCGCGATGTCAACAATCTCCAAGGTAATAGTTACGATGGAAGCTGGTTTGCCTTCGTGCTTTTCAAGACGACCAAAAAATAATTGGAACAGTCGAGACTGACAATTATGTCGCTGATGTTTTATCAGCATTTCACTAGTATGGTCCTCGCCAATTTATATAGTACACTAGTATGGTCTTTGCCATTATTTGTAGTAGACTTTAATAGTCTTTACCATGTTGAGTCGCTTAGAAGTTTACAAGTAGTCTACACGAGGATGGAGTTGCTTCCCTGGGATCAGCAATTCGAAAGTCAGTATAAAATTAATGTCATGCGCCGAATGTAAAATAATGCTCCGAATGCATTCTACAGGTAAAATGCATTGTATATATTAATAACATTTATTTTATAGATATAAAAGCTCTTTGTTGTTATAAAATGAATTGTTTACCAATAAAATGAATTGTTTATGTATAAAGTGTAGTGTTTAGAGATAAAATGAAGTGTTTAGAGATAAAATAGTTTTTCGGAATAATATTTACAAACGGCGTGATGATCGCGTATGATTTCTCTTGTATATTGTAAAATGTAGTCTGTAGTTATAAAAATGTTGTTTTTAGCTATAAAAAGTTTTGTATTGCTATTGAATGTATTTTATAGACATAGAATTCATTTTATAAGTATACAATATGTTTTATACAGGTAAAATGTATGTTCTATAGATATAATGACAATAATGATTTAATTTACAAATGGCGCCTCATATCTCCCTGCATCAAGTGTGTCATACCGCGAAACACGAGTCACAAGAATCAGCTTCAGCAGCGATTCGTACTGATTCACAGATTTAGAACGTTCTCTAAAGTCTGGAATCATGATTCGCCATTCATTCCGTGTCAGCCAATGAGAAGCAAGAGCTAGATCAGGTGATTAGTAGGGGGAGAGGAGGGGAACCACACTCGCACCAATATGGCGGCAACGAAGGCAACTGGAGCTCTTCCTCCTCCAATTCATTCAAAAGTCCATGGTATGCCCCATAAATATTTCTTCTTTCGATCCAAGGTTTTACCCACCATTTTCGTTTTCGTTTTTTTTTTTATCTTGAAGTAGAACAGACGCTGCAGCACAAACTAAAATTGCTTCTTCGTCACTGCAGGGTTCAGCCTGACGCAAAAAAGCTATGGGCCATTGGGCCCCTCAGATCAAATTTCAATGGGCCATGATTTCAGCAGTAATTACGTACATGTAAAAGATAACCTGGAGATATTATTACAGAAATTAAAACAAAATAGATTATTGTGAGTGTGCATGTGTTGTGAAGCATGTTTTCCAACAAAACACTAACCAGAACAGGGATCAGTATTTTGACTTGACTCGGGGCTACACAATCATCTTGCGTAGGATTAGCGGCGGTAGACTGTGGTTTAACAGCAGCAAACGACAGTCTAGACTGTCCTACCTCAAGTTTAGGTATTTGGGGAGGGGGGGCGGGAAGGGGTGGGGGCATTTTCAAAGCGGCACAAAGAAAAACACAAAATCCTCCTTGCACGGACACAACATACGCGCACACGATAGCAAATTCTGATTTGGAAGAATCGTACAACACTTCTTATTGGCTGAAAGATCAACATCCGGGCCCTCATAGCCAATTGCTGAACTTGCCTTAGCAAAAGCACGTTTGTCGCCTCCAATACAGTGCACTGTTATTGTGGTGGCGCACTGGTACCAAAAATCGAAGCGCCATTCGGCCCCTGGCAAGAATTGTAGATGGGTCATTTTTAATTTTTATGCGTCAATGGCGCAGGGCGCGCTAGTAAACTGATCCCTGCACTGCTAGAATCCATCTTGAAAAAAATGCGCGCCAGGAATGGCAACTCTGGCACACTTTCTCTGACTCTTTTCTGTGAGTCTGTGTAAGTGTGGCAAGGCTGATTGTGAAACAGCGTAATTCTGATTCGCTCTGAAACAGGTTTCTAGCTGAATGGCTGAATCATGATTCGAGTAAAATCGTGATTCCTTGAATAAGCCTGGCATCAGCTTTAAACATCAATGCTCAAAGCAGAATACAGGACAACAGCTGAACTTAAACCTTCTCAACAGAGCGCCTACTCTCAGTAGTTTAAATTTAGGAGAACGTACTTCTCTGCAAAACGCATTATAATCTTTACAAATGACACATGACAGATTGCTCGCGCCAATCTGTTAACTAAACTGTTTGCCAATGGCACGTTGTTCCTTTGAACAGTGAAAACAGTCTGCATAATCGATGGGCAAAGTCTGCAGCGATTAACTCCCCCCCAAAAAAAAACAACAAAACAACAACAACAACAACAACAACAACAACAACAACAACAACAACAAATCACCTCCCCACAACAGTTAAATTGAGAGGTAAGGGGGAATAATCCAGTAAAAGTGAGAGAAATGGAAGCAATTCATCAACGTCATTCAATTCGCCCTTAATATGTTTAGTTTAGGTATTTGTCTTTCTTTCTTTCTTGCTTGCTTTCATTTTTAGATTTGATTCTTCAAAATTATATTGTCTTAACCATAGTTATATCAGACATTCCGCCCCCCCCCCTTCTCCCCAAACTCTCACACCCATGCACCCACAACAGCGACCAACCTGTTTTTTTTTTGTTTTTTTTTTAGTGGTTAGTGCTCTGTTGAAGCTTGTTACGTTTTGTGTTTTCCGTCTTTGCTGTGTCAGGAGAAGAATAATGAGGAGAAGACGAATTAATACGGAAGCCAAAGGAGAAAGGAAAAGTTACGATGGATGACCCTAAGCTTGTTCAGAGATTACACCAACAACAAAAAGTTTGTAAAGGAAGTCAAAAGTCGGAAAATGCTTTAGTAGATGAACATGGTAAAACCCAAAATACCTCTCTCTCTCTCTCTCTCTCTCTCTCTCTCTCTCTCTCTCTCTCTCTCTCTCTCTCTCTCTCTCTCTCTCTCTCTCTCTCTCTCTCTCTCTCTCTCTTTCCCTCTCTTCTCTCTTTCTCTCTCATCTTAATCCCTAATACAAAAAGAAAGTTTAGCTTTCAAAGATTACTTTCTCACTATCTCTTTGTCTATCACACACATACACACGCACACATACACACACAATACACACATTCATATAATCGTATTCCCTAATACACAAAATTTCACGTTTTTCAGCATGCTCTCTCTCTCTCTCTCTCTCTCTCTCTCTCTCTCTCTCTCTCTCTCTCTCTCTCTCTCTCTCTCTCTCTCTTTTCAAATCATAATCTTAATCCCTAATAAACAGACACACACACACACACACACACGCATTGTTACATACAGGTTCATTCACTCTCACCTTCCCACATAGACATCTCACAAACAAGAACTTGTTTACCAGCACAGGTCGGAGAGTCCAGTATTTAATCGATTCGGCGTATCCCAATTTTAGATCTTCATTTAGTCGACCAAATAACAGCCCCAATTACCAAATCGATGTCTGTGAAGATTGTTGCCCTTTAGCGGAAGATGTTTTCATGTTTACCTCCCTTTTGTGAAAGATGAGCTCCAGTTTTCTCCCTTGAGTATAGTGTTTACAACCAAGGACATAAAATTACTTTGTTCGGAAACCTTCTCTGCTTATTGTGAATAAGATGTAATATTCTATGAACGTTGTATGAAAAAGGTAGGTAATGAATGGTTGCTGCAGAAGGTGTGCTTTTCAGATCTGTTAACAAATGTATTTTATAGACCCAGTGGTTAAAAAGTACTCTCCTATTGAGAATTGCTTTTAACGTTGGTAAACAGTACTGCATTCGCATAAAACAAAAGATATTGTGATAATTACAGTAGTAGAAGTGAACCATTGACTTTGATTTCATCTCAAGGGTTAAACTCAAGTTCTTTCTGGCAGTTTTTTTTTTAGGCGAGCGACGTTTTACTTCGAAGCCACAAGAACGAGTATAGAACCTTACATGTACATCGTATCAGTAAATTCTGGCGTTCTGTTTAAACAAAGCCCAGATGCGCTCTGAAGCTTGCTAGGATCTGTAACAGTGTATTTATTACACGCCTTTCACTGCCAGGAAAAAGCATTCTTCCGAAGTGTAGAAGGGGATCTATGCATAAAAAAGGACTACACGTTTAGTTCCGTACTATAGCCTAGTTTGGTTCCTTTGGCCGGAGTCCGGGATGCAGGAAAATGGCCTGCGAAAAGTTCAGTCCGAGTTGCGGACTGAAATCGAAAACAATATGGCTGCACTGCGTCGAAGTCGCATTTTTCGCGCCATAACAATATGGCTGCACTGCGTCGAAGTCGCATTTTTCGCGCCAGAACAGCATCCACTGGAAAGTTTTCAAGAAGACCAAGTTAGCATGGACACTATATTACTTAGAGAGTCCATCAAGTTAGCATGGACACTATATTACTTAGAGAGTCCATCAAGTTAGCATGGACACTATATTCCTTAGAGAGTCCATCACGTTAGCATGGACACTATATTACTTAGAGAGTCCATCAAGTTAGCATGGACACTACATTACTTAGAGAGTCCATCAAGTTAGCATGCACTATATTCCTTAGAGAGTCCATCAAGTTAGCATGGACACTATATTCCTTGGAAAGTCCATCAAGTTAGCATGGACACTATATTACTTAGAGAGTCCATCAAGTTAAGATGGACACTATATTCCTTAGAGAGTCCGTCAAGTTAGCATGGACACTATATTACTTAGAGAGTCCATCCAGTTAGCATGGACACTATATTACTTAGAGAGTCCATCAATTTATCATGGACACTATATTACTTAGAGAGTCCATCAAGTTTGCATGGACACTATATTACTTAGAGAGTCCATCAAGTTAGCATGGACACCATATTCCTTAGAGAGTCCATCAAGTTAGCATGGACACTACATTACTTAGAGAGTCCATCAAGTTAGCATGGACACTATATTCCTTGGAGAGTCCATCAAGTTAGCATGGACACTACATTACTTATAGAGTCCATCAAGTTAGGATGGACACTATATTACTTAGAGAGTCCATCAAGTTAGCATGGACACTATATTGCTTAGAGAGTCCATCAAGTTAGCATAGACACTACATTACTTAGAGAGTCCATCAAGTTAGCCTCGGCCGTCTCTGTTATGCAGCGTGACCCCGAGGGGGAAGGTCCTGCGTAATAGCCAGTTTGACGTGGCGGAGTAGCTTCCCTTTGAAGATTTGAAGAGAAGTCTCAACCTATTCCATCGCGCATGGTGCATATCGGACTATGAAAACAAATAGTACCGAGCTATAGAGTTCCGAACTATGACATAGTTCCGAACTAAAATGGGCCGGTTTCATATCATGCATAGATCCCCAGATTATCACACACACTATGCTGCTGAGTTAACTGATACCTTATCATGTTCCTGCCTGCAAGGTACAGTAATCTTTCACCTGGGAATATTCATTATTTCTTATAGAGCTTCTCAAGGCGCTGGCCAATACAGGATCTAACTCCAGTCGCACGAGGGGTCCACTTTGCTGCCTTTAGGCGCATCCTCTAACGTCGCAGACCACTGCCCACACTCCTGGAGAAGAAAAGAACCTATAAGTGATTGGTGGTGGTTGTCACAAATATAGGGGGTTGGGGTGATGAGGATTAGCAGTTATTCCTCCGCGCTGTGTCGCCTCCCCTGTCCTAGGCCGACTTGCGGTGACGTTCAGGGGAATAACGCTGAGAGTGCTAAAGAGTGCTAAAGAATTATAGAAAGTTTAAAGACAGACGAGAGACATACAGAATTAACTAATGGAGGGCTCAACAAGGGAAGACGGGTAGAAGAGTACAATATACAATAATTTATTATCTGGGTGTAGGTCAAACAGTAGGTTGGGTTAAAGCTGGATCACGAGCGAAAGTCTGATATCGTCCAGGGTATCTTGGAGTAATTCTGGTTTATCTATTTAAGTGTCACTGGGGCGAACATAGACTGATATCATCATATGGCAAGGGGTGGCTGGATGATTTAGCGTGGGTAGCCAGATAACAGCCGAGTTGTGGCGTGCGCAGAGTGCACACTTATCTGCTAGGAACGTAGGCGGTGGTAGCCTCAGGTGACTGGATGGCGGTTGCGCAATTGGTCAGTAGAGTGGCTTGGGAGGGACCAATGTAGGTCACTGGGTCGAGGTGATGGTGCAACACTTGGCTGGGTCGGAACGGGTCATAGATACTTGGCCGGTGGTCTTGCTCACGCGTCTTCAGTGACAGCCAGAGGGTATGGGCTGCACGCGGCGTGGCTGAGTCTTGCATTAGCCCTTACAAGGACCCGTTCTGCAAATGATCATTCTCAGCATCAGAGGTGTACACACGCTCTGGATGCTGCGCCATTCAGCGCGCATGCCAGTCAGATTTTGAATGTGGAAAGCCTGGTCAAGGAGGACCGGCGTCTTCCAACTGTCTATTTGTATCAACAATGGCTACTGGGGTTTGGGAGAATTTACTGGCGGCCGCTAAGGGATAATAGTTTCGGCGCCTGAGATGGGGTTATGGACAGCAGGGGTGGATCTTTACACAATAGGATCAGGGGGGAAGCAAAAGGGATAAATACAGGACATGGGGATTATGTGCAAGGGGGATTAACTGGGGTACTATAGTCTAAGTAACAGGGCAACATGGCATGGGGGATTTACACAGGGATCTAGACAGGGGGATATACATGTATAAATACGAGCATGGCATGTGCAACAATCAGGCTACAGATAATGGATACATGAAGCAAAATAGTATATCACGGGCAATACATCAAGACAAACCACAGACATGGACGTAAATATCTACAAGACATACGAACATGTGGGGAAATCGACGGGTGATGGGGAAGCTAAATGATATGAAATAAGTCACCACTCTTACCGGGACCAAGGAACGGGTTGAAACACAAGAATATTGGCGAAGCTCAGCGGTCGCAACGTGGGTGCAGACGTGTCTTCGGCAGGCAGTGTGTTCGCTCGGGCTGGCAGGACTAGACTGACTAACTGATGTCTTGATTGCCCCCAGGTCTAGTCCAGGATCACGTGGGACTGTCCGGAATGGCGGGGCTTGGATCGCTGGGTCAGCGGGCGAATCGGGGGGAAATGGCTGAGAGCAGGGCCAGAGCTCAAAGTCCGACTGTGACAGTGGTGTATTTGTATATATAGCTGGCATCACACATGGGCGTCAGGATCTTTAAAGTCCAAGCGATTTAATGCGTCATGCGTGTACAGACTAGACCTCAGTTTATACTCTCATCTAAAGGACTGCCAGGAAAACATTCTTCCACAAAAAAAGAAAGAAAAAAAGCAGAAAGTAAGGTATTAATAGTCTACATACCTCCGTTGAGCTTCAACTGACATCTTTTATGTTCCTGCATACAAAATCCATTCATCTTTCAACTGGGTATTTATAATACATACACTGCATAAACTGGAGGTTAAAGTTAAAGTTGTTGATAAACTGTGGGTAGCCTGAAGCGCAGGTGGGTTAGAGTGTTAGTTGCCAATACCGCAGGTTAGATCATCGCCGGGACGAACGTCTTTACTTAGCATTTAGTAGTTAATACTGTGAGATCGACGTTCCCTTAGGTCATTGAGAGTATTTTTTTTTTGAGATACTCGGATTTCCTCCCTTTCTTAATAATGGTATTTATTGTGAACAATCTAACTTTAAAAACAAAACAAAATCCGTCTTCTGTAATAGCTGTCTCTTTAGATCACCGCGGTTTGAGCTCGAAAACGTGTGTACTACATTCTGCGCTTTGAACTGAACTGTCATTAGGAAAATGCGCTATATATACATACCCTTTCGTCTTCTTCTTAGTATCATCATTATTATTATTATTATTATTATTATTATTATTATTATTATTATTATTATTATTATTATTATTATTATTATTATTATTATTATTATTACTATTATTATTAGCCTATTATACATTCTGCGCTTTGAACTGAAATGTCATTAGGAAAATGCGCTATATACATACCCTTTCGTCTTCTTCTTAGTATCATCATTATTATTATTATTATTATTATTATTATTATTATTATTATTATTATTATTATTATTATTATTATTATTATTATTATTATTATTATTAATTTTAGTAGTAGCAGTAGTAGTAGCAGCAGCAGTAATAGTAGTAGTAGTAGTAGTAGTAGTAGTAGTAGTAGTAGTAGTAGTAGTAGTAGTAGTAGTAGTAGTAGTAGTAGTAGTAGTAAGTTTGATGCCATAGGAATGCGAAAGGTAGGTGTCCCCCTATTTTTTAAAATTGTTGATAATACTGTTTGAATTTTTTTGCATATCTGACAAAGTGCTGTATTTAATTCTTCAGTGGGGAGGGGGGGAGGAAAGGGGTTAATACTAATTTGTCGACTTGGTTGGTGTGAGCGGTGGGATGGAAGGAGGGAGGGAGAGTGGGCAGTGGGTGGAGGGGTGTGAGGTGAGGGGGTAAGGGGTTGGGAAAGAGGGAAGGGAGAGGGAATGAGGGAGGCGTGCAAATCTAGACACTAGAAGACGGAGCCAACGCTCTTATTATGGAAGTGCATCAGCAGTACAGCTGAACGAATCAGTTTAGAAGTCTACACCCATCAGTGGCGACCCGGCAGACTGGGGATAACTAACCATCCCAGGGAAGAGAGTGCATAAGGACCTAAATCAACACTGAACCACCAGAGAAACCATGCTGGTAAGGTGGACAGCGGAAAACGGACAATTTTTTCTTCCCACCAACGGGAATAGTGGTGCCTCTAATGCCAGTTCAAACAAAGAGGCATCTGTTCATACGGTGTACACTTAATTTATCGGCGCTTTTGCTCTGGACCGCAGCTGGTATGTAAGCTTACAAAGTCGGCACACGTCTGTCTTGTTGCAGGGGATTCCAAAAAAGTAAAAGCATTATAAGGACAGATCATGCTGACAAGGAACAGCCTGCGAGACATTCTCTTTCTCTCTGCCTCTGTCTGTCTCTCTCTCTGTCTCTCTCTGTCTCTCTCTCTCTGTCTCTCTGTCTCTCTCTCTCTCTCTCTCTCTCTCTCTCTCTCTCTCTCTCTCTCTCTCCATTAGTAATATTATTGACAATAGCTTCCACGTATTTAAGGTGATTGTAATAGTATAATCTCTTTCTCTGTGTGTGTGTGTGTGCGCGCGCGCGCGCGTGATATGATTTCCAATTTAATGCAAAAGGTTAGTCCTGCTTTATAAAAAAATGTGTTAAGGGACAGATTGGAGTATTACACTTTTAAGATAGTCTAAATTCTGAATCCCTAAAAAAGGTTCCAAGATTCAAAGTTTTATAGTTTCACTGTTTCTCTCCGTCCCTCTCTTGTAAGGTGTGTCGTGTATTAAGCGCGCGCGCGCGCGTGTGTGTGTTTGTGTGTCTGTGTGTGAATCTGTGTGTGAGTCTGTAAATTTGTGTGTGTGTTCCCGCACGAACTCGTGGTTTTCGGCGGCGTGCGTGTTAAATTTGTTTTTTGGACGCGAGGTTGGTTTGGGGTTTTGTTTATATTTCAATTCGACCTTCTTTCATCTTTAGGAATATGATTTTTCTGCCTTTGTTCAATATGGCTGAGCACTATATCATGATGGTGGTGTCATATACGAAACATCCCTTCGTGAAATATGTTCCCAGCTACAACATCTCAGCCTGAAAATGTGACTGTTTGTTTGTTTGTTTGTTTGAAATACTCCTTGGGGTCATGAGCAATCTTGCCACTGTAGATTGTTCTAACCTATAAATGGAAAAGTGAAAGCCCCAGTTGAAAACCTGTCTTTCCTTTATAGGCATGACCGATTCACTGCGGCAACAGTACCACCGTTGGAGTGCCGGGGGTTTCAGTATAAATAGTATCCCCACTTTCTGGAAATTTAGTGCTTCAAATTCCCACGGTCGCCGTCTTCCTCATTTGCTCTTTCTCATTCCTACTCTGTCCTATCACTCTGCTATACTATCTTCTTCTTCTTACTTATGTTAATCTGATGAATAAAAATTGATGCAACAACAACAACTTCTTCTTCGCTAGATCAATGACCTACCTTTTTTCTTGAAAACTCTTCCTGGACAAGACTCCTTGTTTGTGTATGAGGTCTGTTGGATCAGCTTGGGAGTATTGGACGCTTTCTGCCGGGTGGTCACTAGGGCTTCCTATGATGTTATTATTTAGCAATATAGGCATTTTATATGTATGTGTTTTGTTGATAATTTATAATGATGTTTGTATTCTATTTTGTTTTTGTAACCGGGGGTTCGATTAGTTGGGGTAAAGCCTCAGCCGTCCCCTGCGTGGGATGTCTTTATTGTAAAGTGACTGGCCGGTGGAGGGCATTCAGTTTTCCCACTAGGGTTGTTTCAGCAGATCTTTTATGCGGATCGGGGGTTGTCCGGTCCTGATTTGGCTCGGAAGAGTCCGCTGGACCTTAAGCAACAATCAATCAATCAATCAATCAATCAATCAATCATTGTTTGAAATTTTTAACATGTGACCCATCTGCGAGTTTATTTTTGTTTGAAATTTGTAACATGTGACTCTTCTGCGAGTTTAACACGGGATTTTATTTTTTGCGATTTTAAAATGTGACATTTTTAGCGATTTTAACATGTGATGCTTTTGAGCTTGCGACACTATTATAGGTTGGGACCTATCGGGAGAAAGTTAAACACCTGGCGTTCTCTTTTTACACTTAAAAATATTATGTGGCCTCAGTAATACATTTTTGACTGCTTTTGGAGTTAGTACTTTTAAATTAGATGTTGGTGTGAGACAATTTCACGAAGGAAAAAACTCAATTTTTATTAATGTTTTAATTAGGCAAAACTCCAGAGTTTTGGAGTAACCTATATAAACATTATATCAATGTAAACGGCCATGTCTCTAGTTTTATTAAAAAATATAGAGAGAGTTATCAAGGATTATCAAGGATTTCTAACACCAAGCTTCGGCGGTGAGTCAAATATATAATGTGCGGTATTGTGTGATTTTGTGAGATTAATGTGTAATAAAAGTCACATAATCGCTTTTGCAGTGAAATAGTGTCGCAGCGACCATAATATTTCAAGGGGCGAATGTGTTATATCCCACGTCAGCGCCAGAGTTGCTTTTCCCACGTCTTTCGTGCTGAAGTGTTTATCTTCTAGTTCGATTTCCTCCCTTTCCAATAATATTTGCCATTTCTTTCTCTCCGTTTCTTTCTTTCCCTGTCTTTCTCCTTTTGTTTGTTTCCCTGCCACTCACCATTTCTGTTTCTGTCTCTCTCTTGCTTCATTTCCCTGTCTCTATCTTTCTCCATTTCTGTTTCTGTCTCTATCTTGCTTCATTTTCCTGTCTCTATCTTTCTCCATTTCTGTTTCTGTCTCTAACTTGCTTCATTTCCCTGTCTCTATCTTTCTCCATTTCTGTTTCTGTCTCTAACTTGCTTCATTTCCCTGTCTCTGTCTTTCTCCATTTCTGTTTCTGTCTCTAACTTGCTTCATTTCCCTGTCTCTATCTTTCTCCATTTCTGTTTCTGTCTCTAACTTGCTTCATTTCCCTGTCTCTATCTTTCTAGATTAATTTCTGTTTCTTTCCCTATCTTTTTTCCATTTCTGTTTCTGCGTCTACCGCTTCATTTCTGTTTCTGCGTCTACCGCTTCATTTCTGTTTCTGCGTCTACCGCTTCATTTCTGTTTCTGCGTCTACCGCTTCATTTCTGTTTTTGCCTCTGTTTTGTTATGTTTCTGTTTCTGTCTCTCTATCTTGCTACATGTCGGTTTCTTTCCCTATCTTTCTCCATTTCTGTTTTTGTCTGTCTTGCTTCTTGTTTGTCTCTGTTTGTCCCTGTCTTTTTACATTTCCGTTTCTGTCTGTATCATGCTTTATTTCTATTTTTACCCCCGTTGGGGTGCCGGGGGTTTCAGTATAAATAGTATCCCCACTTTCTGGAAATTTAGTGCTTTAAATTCCCACTGTCGCTGTCTTTCTCATTTGCTCTTTCTCATTGCTGCTCTTTTCTATCAATCTACTATAGCTTACTATCGTCTTCTTCGCTAGACCAGTCTCCTACCTTTTTTCTTGAAAACTCTTCCGGGACAAGACTCCTGGTTTGTGTATGAGGTCTGTTGGATCAGCTTGGGAATATTGGACGCTTTCTGCCAGGTGGTCACTAGGGCTTCATATGATGTTATTATTTAGCAATGTAGGCATTTTATATGTATGTGTTTTGTTGATAATTTATAATGATGTTTGTATTCTATTTTGTTTTTGTAAACGGGGGTTCGATAAGTTGGGGTGAAGCCTCAGCCATCCCCTGCGTGGGATGTCTTTATTGTAAAGTGACTGGCTAGTGGAGAGCTTTCGGTTTTACCACTAGGGTTGTTTCAGCAGATCTTTTATGGGGATCGGGGGTTGTCCGGTCCTGATTTGGCTCGGAAGAGTCCGCTGGACCTAATGCAATAATAATTAATGTAATGTAATGTAATTTCTATTTTTGTCCCCCTATCTGTTACCATTTCTGTTTTTGTTTTTATCTTGCTTCATTTCTGTTCCCGTCTCTGTCTTGCTTCATTTCTGTTCCTGTCTCTGTCTTGCTTCATTTCTGTTCCTGTCTCTGTCTTGCTTCATTTCTGTTCCTGTCTCTGTCTTGCTTCATTTCTGTTCCTGTCTCCGTCTTGCTTCATTTCTGTTCCTGTCGCTGTCGTTTTACATTTCTGCATCCATCTCTATCTTGCTTTATTTCTTTGTCTTTCTCTATCTTGCGATCTTTCTGTTTCTGTCACTATCTCGCTTCATTTCTGTTTCTCTATTCTTTTGGTATACAGGTACTATACTTACTCATGGCCAATAATTCAGTGGTAGTCCGCTTGCCTGTGGGTCGATTTATCCGTCGCTCCGAATTCCATATTTGTTTTGTTTTAATGTTCAAAACACCTTTTATTTGTATCTCAACTATGACTGGTCCGATTGAGATTGTTTGTACTAAGCAGATACATTGTACCCACATTGCGTAACAGATAGGCCCCTCTACCATCTCTTCGTCTGGTCGTATAGCCTACCTACTACGCCGCTTGTCGTATTGTAGTTGGACCTACAGTCTCCCCTTCTTTTTCAGTTGGGGACGGAGAAAGCGATTACGTAATGCTTCACTAAAACCCGCAATCTGTTTCTAACCAGCGGCCAAGATGGTGGAGAGACGGACGTCTCTTCTATGCAGTGTGCCTTTTACCGCCACTCCGACTTTTGCGTCCTTTTGAATAGTCAAGGTCGCTGAGATCAATTATAGTAGGCTTGCACGAGCGTTTTGCGCTTTATCTCAAACTGGCTGGACCAATTTTAATATGTTTTGGATGCACGCAGGTAGCTTGTATTAGTCGCCCTTCATTGCGTGTGTCCATGTTGCTCCTGTAGAATACAGCTGAGTCCGACCTCGCCACGAAAACTAACATTTTGGGAAAAAAAGCTGGTTTTCATGAATAAGTGGAAGTACATGTTGTATGTTGATTTCGTGCCATCTTTTGTAATGTCCATAAATTCGCATAGTTCAGTAGGTTATATGTTCAAATGTTCAAAAGATCTTTTGATATATGTTTAACTACGCGTTTGAATTTTAAAGAATTCTACCGTGTTTAGACTCCAAGTACTGTACGTGTTCAAACTACAAAATAACGCCCTTCCTTCAAAATGTTTTTTTTTTTCAGTACAATGTCTTTAAAAGAACTGATTTATATTGCAAGGCCGTGTTAAGATTTTTCAATGCGGTTGGCCTTACAAATACTAGTAATGAACAAGAAGTAACATTAATCCAAAAAGAAAGAAAGAAAAAAAACTCACCTAGGATTAACGGACAAATCGAAAGCAGTAAACCTCCTAGGCCTATACATATACAGTGCATGTAGAAGCGGTGGCATAATAAACGTAATACTCAAAATAATACCTCGAGCTCCGCAAGATATAAAAACTGTTCTATTCACAACTTTCCGGCACCTCTCATAAAAACTCGTGGGTATCGCCATTATAAATTAAAACGAGGTTAGAGTGAAACCAAGTTCGGGTCTGGCTTGTTTTGCTTTTATCAAAGCTTGATGCGTGACTTTTAAATATGGCAAATTGCCGAAAACGACGATTGTTAGAGCCACAAAACGAGTGGGATAAGTATAAAAACGGTGGAGGAAGTACATGCTCAGTGAAAGGATGCAAAAAACAATCGTAGAGGCCTGTATTTGTGGCGACTTCGGAGGTGCGTCGATCATCGACAGAAAGTGAAACAGGACCTGAAGACTCTTGTAGTTTTCCATAGCTTCGCCGTCGCAACCTTCACAAAACACGAAGTAGTTGACTATGTTAGGCGAGCGTTGTAGCAAAGTGGGATAAGGCGGGACTAGCTTGCCTTGTCTACAAGCCAGAAACCAATGGCGCCTGACAGGTGTGGGTTCGAGCCAGCATCTGGGCGTTATGTTTCTCCGAATATTATTTACTTTCGACTCGGGCAACGTCTCGGGTGTTTTCTCCGAGTACTCCGGTTTGCTCCCCCAGCAAAAAAAAATAAATAAAAAAATATGTGAGGGTACGATACCGGTGACCAGTGACACATGTTGTCTTTCCACTGTAAAACTTCCCATTGTACAACTTATGTTAATCTGATGAATAAAAATTGCTGCAACAACAACAACAACAACAACACTGTAAACTTGACTCTGTCACAACTGGGACTTCAAATCTATCAGGCATTCCCTGCAAAACTTTCTCTTTCTGCTCCCACCAACGCTTCCTCATGTGATTCGACATATTCTTGAATATTTGGAAATAACTCACTAAAACACTCGGATAAACAATACGCGGAGAAAGAAACCGGAAGTATGTTTCACATGTGGGGATTCCCGTTGGTGCATAGGATAGCAGAAAAGTGTGAATAACCGCACTGCTCAGTTGTCTGGTGCGTCAGACAATAAGCCTAAGGCAGCAGGTGGGCGCCTCGGGCAGCGCTGGAGCAGGAAAAGCGCGATATAAAAAGTAATTAAATAAATAAATCAATGAACACAAGCAATGCTAATCTGGGGAAAAGATAGACATTATAATATTAATTATAAGGCATTTTTTAAAAAGATTTTTCAATATTCTGAGCTGTTCCAGTTCTATCGGGCTTACTACAAGTAGCGTCAGTCTTTACAATAAAATGTTATTTGAGCGTTCAATAGCACGCAACACGCTAACCTTTTTTCCCCCCGTTCACACAATCATTACAATGGTAGTAATTGTAGCCTACCACATACACTCCTCTATTGAACGTTTCGTACCGTGCGAAATCAATGTCTGTACCTGTCGGTACAAGTTTTACCTACACAGCACTCAAAATTGGTCTATTGTAACACAAAATAGGTCTATTGTAACACAAAATTGGTCTATTGTAACACAAAATAGGTCTATTGTAACACAAAATTGGTCTATTGTAACACAAAATAGGTCTATTGTAACACAAAATTGGTCTATTGTAACACAAAATAGGTGTACTGTAAACACGAATTACGTCTATTGAATGATTTAATAACTGTGATGAACGGTTGGAGCATATACCTCGGTTGGCTTTGAAACCTTCGGTTACAAGTTTTACCTCCGTGGTGGGCTAGATATCCTATCCTATCCTATCCCGTAGCTCGGAGGTCGTAGGGGCATCACATATGATCGTTTAACCAGCGTACTCCATCTTTCCCTGTCCTGATTGTTTCGCTCAGTGTCAAAGCAGTCCATAAACAGTCCGTGGTGGGCAAGATAATTGTTGCCGTTTTCATTGTCCATTTTAGCAGTAGGATTGCTCTGGTGGTTCAGTGTTGATGTAGTTTTTATCTGTTCCGCATGGTCTCTACCAACCCACATCGTGTAATTATTTTACGTGGTTCTTTTCCTTCCGATTTTCCCTTTTGGGGTGTGAATGCCTGACAATTGCGCTTTAATCCCATTTTTAATACGAAAAAGCGCTATATAAATATCCTTATTATTATTATTATTATTATTATTATTATTATTATTATTATTATTATTATTATTATTATTAGTATTAATTCTGTCAATATGTCCATCTTCTTCTGGGATGGTGTTGCCCGTATGGTCAATGGTGCGCATGTAGGTTAAACGTTAGTGTTCGTGTGAACGTTTTTTATTGTGCTTTCATTTATCTCTTTTATTTCTTCTTTTATATTGTCTCCTGATACTTGTATACTACATAGTATTAAGTAAATCATCCTATCCTATCCTATCCCGGTAACTCAACAGTCGTTGGGGCACCACAGATGATCGTTTAACCATCTTTATCTCTCCTCAGCAGCCCTCATGGCTGTCAAACCAGTACAGTCCATTCTCGAATGTTGTCTTCCCACCTCTTTTTCTGTCTCCCTCTTCTTCTGCCTCCTTGTACAGTGCCTTGCAGGATGGTCTTTGAAAAGGCCTGATGCTCTGGTGACGTAAATCATAACACGCAATGCAACCAACCATAGGCCTTACTACTGTTTTCGGTTTTGTCCATTCCTCGTTCGATGATGATGATGATGATGATGATGATGATGATGGTGATGGTGATGGTGATGTCACGTCACGTGTTAATGACGCTTTACAACTTTACAAAGATATGCAATCAATATAATTACCGTCATCTACAACCCATACATGTAACAACCAGAATCATTCTATGCACTGTTATGCAGCAAGGACAACACAACTTCCGCAAGATTAGGCTGTGCAACGCCGTTTACTATTGAGCCCTGCATTGTTTGCCTGAAAGAAGAGCAAGTATAGGTTGCAAATATGAATGGACAGTTTCAGAGATTTTATTTTATTTATTTATTTATTTATTTATTTTGGGGGTGGGGGTGGGTGGTGGTGGAGAGTGGGAAGAGGCTGTATTGTTGGTGGGAAGAAAGGACAGGGAAGGACAAAGGTACTGTGTACTGTCATCTTTGCGCGCTCTCTCTCTCTCTCTCTCTCTCTCTCTCTCTCTCTCTCTCTCTCTCTCTCTCTCTCCCTCTCTCTTTCTCTCTCTCTCTCTCTCTCTCTCTCTCTCTCTCTCTCTCTCTCTCTCTCTCCCCCTCTCTCTCTAGCACACAGAGAAATGTGCCCTTTGGCACGCCGTCATCTAAATTCTTTCCATATTATTCTATGCATTATTATACATAATTAAATTCTACGGCATTGGGAATTTCCTGTGTGGCGCAGTTTTAACCTAAGGATTAAGGAAATAGGTCTATTATAATCGCCGACTTTGAATCTGAAATCAGTGCTGACCTCTTCACCTCTAGCCCTCTTAATTACTATTACCTATCAATACTCCTTTGGAAGACATTTACCACACATCGACTACATATTAAGCAACTTAAGGCAATATTGTTTTTGTTATGGAGGGTGGAATTGCTGTTTGCGCAGTAGGCTATTTTAATTCATATTATCAAACAAACAGAGAAGAGGGCTATTCTAAGAAACTATTGAACCTACGCTCCTTGATCAATTCTTAGCCGACAATCCCTAACTGTTTGTTGTTGTGTTAATCTATGCTCTTGGGGAGGCACGGTAACCATAGACTGTAGGCTAGTAAGCACTTTATGTATTTGTGTATTTGTGTTACCTGTATAGCGCTATTTCCAGCTGAAGCGCTGCTCAAGGCGGTGGCCAATACAGGATGTCACTCCAGTCGCCCCGAGGCGTCCACCTTCGCTGCCTGAGCACCATGCTGGGCAACCGGGGATAGGGGAGAAGGGACTTAGTGCATACCCACACACACCCACACATACACACCATAAACACACCCACACACACCCACACACGCACACGAACACACACATACACACCATACACACACATAAACACACACACACACACACTCTCTGTCTCTCTCTCTCTAACACACAAAGAAATGTGCCCTTTGGCACGCCGTCTTCTATATTCTTTCCATATTATTCTATGCATTATTAATCATAATACAATTCTACCGCGTTGGGAATTAGGGGTGTATTTGTACGTAGCTGTAGCACTCGCCCGTCTAGGACATGAGCGTCAGGATGAAATGCATGCGTGCACAGACTAGAATTCAGTTTGTACTCTCTCCTGAAAAATCAGGCAGCGCTAGCTTGCCTGTGCATCAGGGTTGTGCGATGTTTTTTTCGACTTTTAAGCCAATAATGATTTATGTATTTTATGAAGGTTTTGTGCTTTTATCCTCTACAACAAACATTTTCCTCCTTGAAATAATTTTTATTGTCAATACATCCTGAGTTATTCATCCATACGCTCTTTGAGTCGAGGTTCAATAAACATAGTCTATAGTTAGCACTTTAAAACTATGGGGTCCATCGATATAATTATGTAGGCCTATTTATGTATGTTGTTATAGAGTTATGAATTCCTGTTGGTGCATTGCCATGACCTATTCAACAAGAAAATAGGTCTAACGTATGAAACTGTTGACTTGTACTTTCCTTGGTCAATTCTACACCCCTACCTCGTTATTAAATTTATTAATACTAGCAGTTATTACCCGTCCAAATAAATTTTTGATGACCCATTTGCTGGGCCTGATGTTATATGCCCGTTTCAAAAAATTTCCTGGAAGTGACTTTTTTGTGCATTCTGCAGCATTTTGTCATTTTATGTTTGTTTTTAATCTGAAGAAGAGCAAAGCACGAAAATTCATTTGTCTTGTATTGTTGTATAATTAAAAGTATCTATTATATTTTGTTGTTGTGTTGCTGATTTTATGCCCGTTATAGGTTATCTTTGGGTATCCAAGCTGTCAGCCACTGAGTGAAGTCAAATTTATTTGAGACTATAATGTTCCATTGTAGCCTACATAGTGTATAGTTTATGTTGTGGTGTTGGTACAATAACTACATGTAGGAAATATCAATTGCCTGAAAGTGGAAGAAATTGTAAACACAACAGGAACTGCTAAGTATTTTGAAAGTAAAATACAATTATATGTTTATCTTTAATCTATGTCTCTTTTTAGTGATTCACCACTGACAGTGCACTTCAGCCTTCCACTTCCAGAATCATAAACACAACTAAGATATACAGTATATCAAAGATACTTTTAATTAACATTAGCTCGAAAATTAATTCACATTGTATAAAAGTATCTTTGATATAATAATCTTTGTTGTGTTTATGATTCTGGAAGTGGAAGGCTGAAGTACACTGTCAGTGGTGAATCACTAAAAAGAGACATAGATTAAAAATAAACTTATAATTGTAATAAAACACAATAATCATTTATTTGAGGAGAACAGCATTACTGATTTATTGCACATGCATGTGATTAAAACAATAAGGCAATGCTATCACTGCATGCACAGAACCTTTTTCCTTATAATACATACCAATGAAATACCAAATTGAGGCAATCATAAAAAAAAGCACCAAGCCATGTAAATGTAAATATGGACCTTTAGTCCCTACAGATATTTATTTGGGAACAATTCAGTTTTAATTTAGATTCTAAATATTTATTTTTAATGTAAAGTTTGCTCTTAATTTAATTTTTTTTCTGATGAATCGAATGACAATTAATTATGCTATGAAATTTACAATAAAACTATAATGTTATTTTCTAAATGTTTTTTTTTAAACAGACCTACCTATACCTAATTTTTTTTTTTAAAAGCATAAGATGTTAAGTGTTCTAAGAAGTACACGCATCATGGATAAATGAAAAAAAAAAAGAATATGAAGCAGTTATTAATACCCGTGCTATGATTTTAGTTTTATTTATATATTTTTTTTTTATTATTTTTTTTTAGCAGTTTACTTGCACCTCGTTTTGTTTTTCAGTTGCCTCTGTTACGCTCTTTTTATTTATTATCTATATCTCTCTTATATGTCTCTCGCTCTGTATTATTAAATTTTATTTAAAAAAAAAAAAAAAAGGACCAAACGAGGTTCGAACCCGGGTCACCTTATTGACAGTCAAACGCCTTATCCATTGAACCACGGGATGCTATAATTCTATAAACTGATTTTAGGTCCCATATCATAAAACATGTTGAACCCGCCGATTTTAATAGTGTTATAAACTTGAAACTGGATTAAACAACAATATAGCGAACGCCGATCGATTAAAAGCGATTTGGAATAAAATACGAAATCCTTGGTAGAAATGGTATGCGGAAATGATGGCAGGGCTAAGGACAAAAATGATTGGTTCTAAAAATACCGTCTCACACATGTGTTTTTACAGTGTTTTTGGACGCAGTAAAATGCAAACTAAAGCCGTTTTGCGATCGAAAAGAATGTTAAGTTTCGTTGTATCGGCAGCGGGTGATCGAGCGCCGAATGGCAAAACTCGCGTGGAAGCAATTATATGGACAGCTCAGCTGTAATCTGTAAAACTTGGAGCCAACTGAAGCTCGAAATTAACTTCACAACAATGCCGCTGGTTGGCTAAAACGGCCCCTCGTGATCTGAAAAGGCTGCTCGATTAATATATAGATTAAATACCATTTGGATGGCGCCAAGTGCTTATTTTAGCTGCAGGTAATTTGAGTGGTTAGAGATATCATTTCACTTTTCTCAGGACCGTCTTTTGAGTGTAGCGATAATCTCCTTTTTCCTCCCGTCACCCTTTGCAGAGATAGAGAGAGAGAGAGACAGACAGAGAGACAGACAGACAGAGAGAGAGACAGAGATTTATACTAAATAGTCAGATTTCTAATCCCCGTATTCTTTGAGCAAGGTGTCCGCGTTCTTATTCGTTAAAATTATTTACATTTTAATTAAACTATGTGGACATTTTAATTAGAGTGATTTGTTCGGTCTGGTGTTTTGACACCACTAGCCCAGTTTGAGGCTAGCTTAAGCAAACGTGTAACGAGTTTGCGGTATAGATGATAATAGACAGGAAGGAAGGGCTATTGTAGTAGAGGATTTCAGAGTTGGGGGGGAGGAGAGTAGGGGGTATAGAAAGGAGATATGGAGAAAGGGAAGGAATGAGGGAGGGGGAAGGATGTAGATGGGAACCTGGTCGATTTGATTAATTGTATCCTTGCAGATCAGAAATGGTTTTTATTTTCCTTCTTAATATTAAAGCTAAAACACCACATAACATGATTTTCTGTTATATGCGTCTGGAACACCTTGGAATGGCTTGCCATCTTGTTATGGTTAGATATAGTCTACTATTCTGGTGTGTGTGTGTGTGTGTGTGTGTGTGTATGTGTTGTTTGTGTGTGTTCTTCGATGTAATTTTATTTGGAACCTTCAGTTGTTGTAGTGTTATGGTCTGTCTTAATTGGAACCTCCAGTTGTTGTAGTGTTATGGTCTGTCTTAATTGGAACCTTCAGTTGTTGTAGTGTTATGGTCTGTCTTAATTGGAACCTTCAGTTGTTGTAGTGTTATGGTCTGTCTTATTTGGAACATCCAGTTGTTGTAGTCTTATGGTCTGTCTTAATTGGAACCTTCTGTTGTTGTAGTGTTATGGTCTGTCTTAATTGGAACATCCAGTTGTTGTAGTGTTATGGCCTGTCTTAATTGGAACATCCAGTTGTTGTAGTGTTATGGCCTGTCTTAATTGGAATCTTCAGATGTTGTAGTGTTATGGCCTGTCTTAATTGGAACCTTCAGTTGTTGTAAATTATGGTCTGTCTTATTTGGAAGGTTCGTGGAGGTTCAAAAACTTGTTTGTGAGGATCTAAGATCCCAAATCTAGGTTCCTGAACCTTGGTTTTGTTCCAAAGGTTCAGCAACCTGGGTTCGGGATCTGAGAACCTCGGGAACAAGTTTATGAAACTTCACGAACCTTCAAAATAAGACAGGCCTTTACGGCGAGAGATGTGCACGCTATAAATCAGTCTTCTTCTTCTTCTTCTTCTTCTTCTTCTTCTTCTTCTTCTTCTTCTTCTTCTTCTAATTGTTTTCGTTATGATCCCGCTTAGCAAATCGCCTTGTATAAGCAATTGAAAATAAATATATTAGTACGAGTGCGTTCATGCATTGTATTGAGTTCTATTTAAAAATAGATTTTCAAGTGGTTTCGATCATTTCAAAATGGAAATCGTCAATAGAAAAGAAAATCAAGGCATCAATGTGTGTGGGGAAAAAAAAACACAACCAACGGACATGGCACTTTTTTAAATACGAGGACAATGAAGAAATCGACAAAATAAAATATTTAGGCAATTAAAGACACTCACCAAGGATGTTGTTATTGTTAGTATTACTAAACACATAGAAACGAAAAGAAGAATGAAAGAAATGAAGGAATAAAGAAAGATAAAAAGAAATTTTTAAATAAAAAAAAAGCACATACACACTCATACACACACACCCACACACACACACACACACACACTCACAATCACACAAAAATGAAAGAACAAGCCAAAAATCTATATAAAAAATAAGCGAAAGAGAGAAAGGGAAACAATGGCAACGAATAGCAGCCATTGTTTATTGTTTACATGGTGTTACGTTTGTAACGCGCGCGATATATCTGATCGTTTTAATTTGCAAAGCATGCAATAATAGAGTGTATTTACCTTTGATTTGATTTTGCGTTGTTGTTAGAAGAAGCTTTGTATAGCGTTGGTAATTTTTAGTTGGTCGATATTATTTGAGAATTTTCTAGAGTTGGTTGTTTACTATCGATCGAAGTTTCGCGATAAATGTGGATAGCTGAGAAAATTCTTGGACGGTAAAGAAAGTTGTATGACGCAAGACAGTGATAAAGAAGTTTTTTTTTAAATGGTTGTGGTACGTCACACTGGGGTGTTCTAAATGTTTCTGGAGTATCGAGAGCCTATTATATGTACCGCACTGTTTCAAAAGAGTGTTGTGTTGAAAGTGAAATGTTGAGAGTGTATGCAGTTGTTGATGTTCGCTGAATAAAGTTGGAAAACTACATATGACGACTTCTGACTTGTTGCTGAGTGAACGGGTTGCGTGGATAAACGAATCCGAGTTACACATAATTATCAGGATTTCAGCATTGGGGCTGAGTCAACTACTGATAAAAACAAAACCAACATCGAGTGTAACACGTGGAGACAACGTGGACAAGGGAATAGAAAGAAGTAAGAAATGCAACAATTCATTCAATTTTACTGTAAAAAAAAAAGAAGTAAAAATCAACTCATACTCACACGCACCCACACACTCACACACACGCACAGCATACATAACCCTGTACACACTCATACACATCCATTGACACACACAAACACACAAAACATACATAGGCCTACTCCTTCACACACTCACACGCACACATACCTCCACCCCAACACATCCCCACACCCACACAATCTGTTCTGTGGACAATCACCCCAAAATTAGTGTGTAAATCTGGACACTTGTAAAAGTTCTGAAAAACAATTTGTCAATTGTAAAGTTTGTAACAGTTTGGACAAAAAGCGGAAATCACGAAGGGTTCCCCGGTAATCTGAGTAAGCTTATGTTGCAGACAGGTGGGTAGAGGGTGACGAGAACAATAAGGTGAGGAGTTCGGGGGAAGAGTTTGCTGTTGTGACAATCTTCGGGGAAAGGGGTGGGGCAGGGGTTTCTTCACTGACTTGGGGTAAACAAGATATTTAGGTTTAGGCTACGTCCTCTGTGTGTGTGTGTGTGTGTGTGTGTGGGGTGTAGGTGTGTGTGTGTGTGCGTGTGTGTGGGTGTATGTGTGTGTGTGTGTGTGTGTGTGTGTGGCTAGGTAGAAACGACGTTACTTTGACATACACTTGAAACTCTACGTACTTTCTTTTGATGGCCCCGTTATTTTGACGTCGAAATAGTGTTCCGTTAGGGTTAGGGCTGTGTTAGGCTTAGGGTTAGGTTAAGGGTTAGGGTTAGAAATAGCTTCAAAAAATGGAAAAATGTCAAAATAATGTTAAAAGTGTCAAAATAATGTATGTAGAGTTTCATAACAGTCATCACAACGGCGCTTCTACACGGTTGTGTGTGTGTGTGTGTGTGTGTGTGTGTGTGTGTGAGGGAGAGAGAGAGAGGGGGGGAAGACACAGAGAACATTACATTACATTACATTACATTACATGATTATTGCTTTAGTTCCAGCGGACTCTTCCGAGCCAAATCAGGACCAGACTTCGCCGAAAGAAGACCCACCCCCGATCCGCACAAAAGATCAGCCGAAACAACCCTAGTGGCAACACTGAAGGCACTCCACCAGCCGGTCACTTTACAATAAAGACATCCCACGCAGGGGACGCTGAGGCTATACTCTAATTTATCGAACCCCCGTTTACAATAAACAAAATAGAATACAAACATTATAAAATATCAACAAAACGCATACATATAAAATGCCTACATTGGCAAATAATAACATCATAGGAACATCAGTACAACTTATGTTAATCTGATGAATAAAAATGGATGCAACAACAACAACAACAAATCATAGGAAGCCACAGTGACCACTTGGCAGAAAGCGTCCAATATTTCCAAGCTGATCCAACAGACCTCACACGCAAATGAGGAGTTTTGTCCCAGAAGAGTTTTCAAGAAAAAAGGTAGGTGACTGGTCTAGCGAAGAAGAAGATAGTATAGTAGATTGATAGAACAGAGTAGGAATGAGACAGAACAAAGGAGAAAAACAGAAACAGTGGGAATTTAAAGCACTACATTTCCAGAAAGCGGGGATACTATTTATAGTGAAACACCCGGCACCCCCACGGGGGGAGGAGACACAGAGAGAGAGAGAGAGAGAGAGAGAGAGAGAGAGAGAGAGAGAGAGAGAGAGAGAGAGAGAGAGAGAGAGAGAGAGAGAGAGAGAGAGAATGGGGTGGCTGAAAGAAAGCACGGAGTAGGATGGAGAGAGGGGTGTCATTAAAACGTCTGTTACGGTATTATTGAAGTAACTACTAACACAAAGACTAACACTAAAACGTCAGAAATAAACAGTGACAACTACAAAGCAAAGAAGGTAGAAAGATGAAACCTTTCCCAACACTCGGTGAATGATCATGTAGAAAATTTCCAGAGAGTTCCTAGTGAAGATTGACCGTCAACGTTCATAGTACAACACTGCCTTATGCTTTCAAGGTAAGGTGAAAGTCTTTCTGGAACTTTCCTTCACTCTGTATACGAGGACCACTGTTGTTTGAGAGCAAAGTGTGTACAAAGCAGCCTGATACTGTCAACTTCATTGAGGACACCTATAGATCCTTTCAGCACGTTCATCCAATGTCCCCCTGTGGGGAGTGCCGGGGGTTTCTGTATAAATAGTATCGCCACTTTCTGGAAATTTAGTGCTTTAAATTCCCACTGTCGCTGTCTTTCTCCTTTGCTCTTTCTCATTCCTATTCTGTTCTCTCAATCTAAAATACTATCTTCTTCTTCGCTACACCAGTCACCTACCTTTTTTTCTTGAAAACTCTTCCGGGACAAAACTCCTCATTTGTGTGTGAGGTCTGTTGGATTCGCTTGGGAATATTGGACGCTTTCTGCCAAATGGTCACTGGGGGTTCCTATGACATTATTATTTGGCAATGTAGGCATTTTATATGTATGTGTTTCGTTGATATTTTATAATGTTTGTATTCTATTTTGTTTTTGTGAACGGGGGTTCGATAAATTAGAAGATAGCCTCAGCGCCCCCCCCCTTCCCCCCCCCTGCGAGGAATGCCTTTATTGTAAAGTGACCGACTGGTGGAGTGTCTTCAGTGTTACCACTAAGGTTGTTTCGGCAGATCTTTTATGCGGATCAGGGGTGAGTCATCTTTCAGCAAAGATGTGGTCTTGATTTTGTGGTCCTGATTCGGCTCTTTGCAGTCCGCTGGATCTTGAAAGCAACGAAGAACTAACTAACTTCCTCCAATGTTCGGAAACGCTCTCTCTCTCTCTCTCTCTCTCTCTCTCTCTCTCTCTCTCTCTCTCTCTCTCTCTCTCTCTCTCTCTCTCTCTCTCTCTTTCTCCAACACATGTCAACTCCGGACGGACGTCCCTGGTGAAAGTCTTCTGGGAAAGGGTCCGAGTCCATTCAGCACCTTCCAACACAACCTACAGATTTCGGATGAGAGTATGAACCGAGGTCTAGTTTTTGCACGGGCGTTAGGGCGTTAGTTTTTGCACACTCCATCGCGTGGACTATAAAGATCCTGAAGTTCATGTCCTAGAAGGGCGATTGCCGGCTACACAAATACATCCAGCACGCACTAGGTCCCTCTTCCAATCCCAGGTCACTCAGGATTGTGCTCAGTCGTCTGGGCGTCAGACTATGCCACAAAAGGTTGCAGGTGGGCGCCTCTGGCGGCTTGAGTTACATCCTGTATCGACCAACGCCTTGAGCAGCTCTTGAGCTAGAAAAGCGCTATATAAGATTGATTGCATAAAATATATATAAACTACGTAACAATATATATGAGATTTAAAGGTTTTTGTCTTAAGGCAGATTTTCTACAAAATTACTTCCGCCAGTACTTTATTTGATGTTAGACTCGGCTACTTTGCACTTCAGCGTGTGTCTGCTGAAGACCTTCATGGGTCGAAACAGCTGCCATACAATTTGCTCTCAAACATCAGTGGTCAGATCTACAACAAAAAATACAAAGCATGGAGATGAGGCGCTACAGAAGACTTCTGGGCATTTCCTATACCCAGCTCATCACCAACGACGAAGTCCGACCGACCATGACACAAGCCATTGGACAACATGATGACATGCTCACAGTGTTGAAGAAACGGAAAATCCGATGGTATGGCCACTTCACCAAAGCTTCAGGCCTAGCAAAAACCTTCCTGCAAGGCACGGTGCAAGGAGGCATAAGAAGAGGCAGGCCGAAAAAGAGGTGGGAGGACACCATTCGAGAATGGACTGGTTTGACACTGAACGACGCCATGAGGGTTGCTGAGAACAGAGAAAGATGGAGTACGCTGGTTAAACGATCATCTGTGGTGCCCCAACGACCTTTGAGTTACGGGATAGGATAGGATAGGATAGGATAGATCCTCATACAAATAGATTGGAAAAAAGTATGCCAGGTAGACTGTTACCTTATCTTGAAAATATAAGGCGATGCTGTCCACTTTGATGTGAAATCTTCATTGGGAACTGAGTTATTAGTAACTCTGTAAAAAACGGGGGGAGGGATTAAAAGTAAGACTAAATAACACTGAACCACCAGAGCAATCATATTGCTGAGTTTGACAGTGAATTCAGAGAACAAAGGTAAACGATCCTTTTGAGGGCGACTGTGCATGCAATAATATCATTTGAGTTCTAAGGACCACGTTTTATGCAAAAACGTGGTTAAAAAAAATTATATGAATAAATCTCTGAGACCACTTTTTATGGAAGATCTTGTGGTAAAACCCTGAACTAATTTCTCAGAGTATTGATTAAATGCACCTATGCATGCGAAAATCTGACAAGAATAGGAAACCTCGCCTAGACGGATTAAAACTTTTTACCCCAAAGTTGCCGTAATTGTATGTCCAGACATAGCTTTGAAATAGTCGGGAAAATCAGAAGGAGCTAAACGTCGGATTGTCGGTCGGTGGGTCAATCTGCCTATCGATCCGTTGGAAACCATATTTCAAGAAACGCTGAATGGATTTTGACCAAACGTCATAGATACATTGTCTA
Organism: Oncomelania hupensis; assembly: GCA_036898135.1. Taxonomy (NCBI): domain Eukaryota; kingdom Metazoa; phylum Mollusca; class Gastropoda; order Littorinimorpha; family Pomatiopsidae; genus Oncomelania; species Oncomelania hupensis. The sequence goes on from CM072527.1 coordinate 745,694, forward strand.
GGTTAGTGGACTGCCTCCTATGCCATCATATTTGCTCTACCGCAAAGATCATTTTATTTTTATTTATTTTTTTATTTTAACAACTTTATTATCACCGAGGTGAAATTCGGGCACTTTCATTTTTCGAAAGTACAGCAGCCCCAAATGAAGCGTTTTACCCAAGGTACATGCTGGTTGTGTTCTTGTCACCGGCACTCACCCGTCTAGGACATGCGCGTCAGGATCTTTAAAGTCCGTATGATGGAATGCATGCGACACAGACTAGACCTCGGTTTATACTCTCATCCGAAGGAGTAGGAAACGGGAGTAAAGTGTCTTTCCCAAGGACACAACACAATGCCTCGGCCTAATCTCGAACTCGGGACCTTCAGATCCGCAAGCCAACGCTCTAACCACTCGGCCACCGCGACCTCTCATCATGGTCTCCGGAGTCAATTTGCTGCTAAACACGTGTTGCTCAATATCTTAAAAACGGCTCAATTGATCTGGTTGAGTGTTGGTGTACGGAAACTTCAAATCTTGGCCCATTCTTCAGGATCAATCCAGGTGTCTGTCAGTCGGTCGGACCGTCGCTCCCAAGTTGTTTTTGTTGTTGTTGTTGTTGTTTCCTATCCTATCCTATCCTATCCTATCCTATCCTCTCCTCCTATCTTATCCCATAACTCGGAGGTCGTAGGGGCACCACAGATGATCGTTTAACCAGCGTACTCCATCTTTCCCTGTCCTCAGCAACCCTGATTGTTTCGCTCAGTGTCAAACCAGTCCATTCTCGAATGTTGTCCTCCCACCTCTTTTTAGGTCTCCATCTTCTTCTACCTCCTTGCACTGTGCCTTGCAGGATGGTCTTTGCGAGACTGATGATCTGGTGAGGTGGCCATACCATCGGAGTTTCCGTTTCTTCACCACTGTGAGCAGGTCATCGTGTTGTCTAATGGCTTGTGTGATGGTCTGTCGGACTTCGTTGTTGGTGATGTGCTGGGTATAGGAAATGCCTAGAAGTCTTCTGTAGCACCTCATCTCCATGCTTTGTATTCTTCGTTGGAGGTCTGCTGTGAGGGTCCATGTTTCGCAAGCATATTGTTGTTGTTTAGCATGTGGTTGTTTAGAACCTCTTATTTGCTTTATCTAAATATGATATTAAAGAAAGTAAAGGGTAACGGAAATAGAGGAAGGAAGGAAGAAAGGAACAATAAATAAATAATTTAATGAATTAAAATATAAATAAATAAACTACCACTGAAAGAAAGAAAGAAAGAAGGAAAAATAAAACAAAGGTAATAAGGAATATAAAAAGAAGATATAAAAAAGGAACAAATATAGAGATAGAATAAAATTGAAGGAAAGATAGAAGATAGAAAGGACGGAAAAGAACTTACTAGAACAATTGCCATTGTTCTATCAGTATTGTGAGTAAAAAGGATCCACTCTCACTACTAAGAGTTGCAGAAAGCTATGATTTACCCTTCTTCCGTTTTGAGAGAGGGTAGGATGGAGAAAGGGAGGTAATGAAGAAAAAAAGGACTTAGAACTTCCGCCATTGTTTTTCCATTAGTGCAAACGAAAGGATCTCGTTCCACTGAGATTTTGTAGATTACAAAGAAAAGAAAGACAGCAATATATTAAACTCTTTTTTTTTTCTAATAGTAAGTTTTGATTTGCTTCTTCTTCTTCTTCTTCTTCTTCTTCTTCTTCTTCTTCTTCTTCTTCTTCTTCTTCTTCTTCTTCTTCTTCTTCTTCTTCTTCTTCTTCTTCTTTGTGTGTGTGTGTGTTTGTGTGTGTATATGTGTGTGTGTTGTTCTTGTTCTTGTTCTTGTTCTTGTTCTTCTTCTTGTTCTTGTTCTTCTTCTTCTTCTTCTTCTTCTTCTTCTTCTTCTTTCTTTCTTTCTTTCTTTCTTTCTTTCTTTCTTTCTTTCTTTCTTTCTTTCTTCCTTTCTTCTTCTTGTTCTTCTTCTTGTTCTTCTTCTTGTTCTTCTTTCTTTCTTTCTTTCTTTCCACCCGATACACATTGGTCGAAGGCTACTAGAAGCATGCTGTAGTAGTCGCCTCAACAGGCCATAAAGCATGCTCTAATGCTTCAGAGCACTGCTTCCTATACTCTTCAAGCCCTAGGAGCACTGACCAATCAACTCATGAAAATGTAAGTTTCGTCTCCTCTAGGGGACGAATTAGGTCAAACTGTATTTGTTTCTAGGTCAACTGTCTTTTATGAACCGTTTGAGAATGTTTTTGAACCGTTTGTTGACGCCGGATAGTGTCCTCACTTGGTTTCATACAATTTAAGAATCCAAGAAGGCAAATGGGTTTTTGAGACGGAAAGAGCGGAATGTTGTAGAGAAACATTCTGTATATATTTACAGTGAAATTGCGCTTTTTCCGTCATTGCCTGTTGAGGCGACTATTAACGCATGCTTCTGGTAGTCTTCGACCAATGTGTATCGGGTGTTCTTCCTTCTTCTTCTTCTTCTTCTTCTTCTTCTTCTTCTTCTTCTTCTTCTTCTTCTTCTTCTTCTTCTTCTTCTTCTTTTTCTTCTTCTTCTTCTACTTCTTCTTCTTCTTCTTCTTCTTCTTCTTCTTCTTCTTCTTCTTCTTCTTCTTCTTCTTCTTCTTCTTCTTCTTCTTCTTCTTCTTCTTCTTCTTCTTCTTCTTCTTCTTCTTGTTGGACTGCTGACGTCGACTCTTCATTTAGGCAGTCAGATCATGGTGCAAAACCCTTGTTGGTGTAACTTCTTCCTCCTCCCCCGTCTCCTCATCTTTCCTTCCATGTCTATTATTTCCTCCTTCCCCCCCCCTTCTTTTTTTCACCCGCTCCCATCTCCTCCCACTTCCACCTTTTTAACACCTCACCCCTCACCTCACCCCTCACTCCTTTCTATTTCGAATACAGATTTAATATATATATATATAGACAAAGGAAAACGGAACTGTATAACTTAGCGTTCCTAACGAACATTTCCCGTCCAAGTTAGTTAGTTAACCATTGCTTACAGGGTCCAGCGGACTGCAAAAAGCCTAATCAGGACCACAAAATCAGGACTACAATTTGATTGAAAGAGGACTCACTCCTGATCCGTCTAAAAGATTTGTTGAAACAACCCTAGTGGTGACACTGAAGGCATTCCACCAGCCGGTCACTTTACAATAAAGGCATCCCACGCAAGGGACGCTGAGGCCATACTCTAATATATCGACCCCCCGTTTACAAAAACAAAATAGACTATACACGTCATTATAAAATATCAACAAAACACATACATTTAAAATTCCTACATTGCTAAATAATAGCATAGGAAGCCCTAGTGAGCATTTGGCAAAAAGCGTCCAATATTCCCAAGCTGACCCAACAGACCTCATATACAAATGAGAAGTTAGGGAAGAGTTTGTAAGAAAAAAGGTAGGTGACTGGTCTAGCGAAGAAGACAGTACAGTAGATAGATAGAACAGTGTAGGAATGATAAAGAACGAAGGAAAAAGACAGTGACAGTGTGAATTTAAAACACTACACTTCCAGAAAGTGGGGTTACTATTTATACAGAATCCCCGGAACCCCTGCGGGTTAATTGACAATGCCACACTGCTTTATACTTTGAAGGTAATGTGCGATTGTCTTTCATTGGGGGAGGGGGTGGAGAGTTGGGGTGGGGAACACAATTCCAGTTCATGTTTCCACATGATCACCCAGAACAGAACAGAACAGAACATTATTGCCATTTCAATTTGTAGGTTATATGACAAAATCCTATACATAACTATTGTTAATATGACAGTAGCTTGTTGGACAATATCCAGCTTATGAATGAAATAGCAGTTTCCTATTAGGAAGCAGTCATAAACAAAGCTGAATAGTTTATCAATGTCTCCTGTATTAGAGGTCCATAAAATATCGCTTGGTTTTAGGACTGTGTATTTATTGATTGTTTTTAATTTGTGTTGTCTTTTATCGTTACGCAGCGGACACTCGTGCAGAAAATGTAATTCAGTTTTTCAAGTTGGTTGCATTTCTGATCTTGTGGTACATTATTAAATCTGCCTCTTTCAATTTCTAATGTCCCGAAACGCAAAACCTTCTCTACAGAGCTTTCCTAGGCTAGCAACTATAGCTAGCGAAGTAGACCGTTCAGTCCTTCTGATCATTTGGGCTGTCAGCTGTTACAAACAGCGTGTTGCTGCAGCGTCCCAGAGCTGCGGGCAGCGAAGCAACAAGGCGGAAAATTCCCTCAGATTTCTTAACGATCGAGGGAGCAGTCCGTAATTCAGGCGTCGGAAGGGGAGCATCTTGTAATTCTGGGAAGAGGGGATGAGGAGTTTGTAAGTAGAGTTGACTTTGAAGAATTGTGTCCCTTGGAAGGGGACACTATACTACAGTATGTATAGTCTTCTTTCTTTCTTACTTGCAGGGCTAGACTCTCAATTTACTACCATCTTATGCAGAATAATACCCCTTGGGGTCATGAGCACTCTTGTCACTGTAGATTGTTCTAACCTACAAAGGGAACAGTGAAAGCCCCAGTTGAAAACCTGTCTTGCCTTTGTAGGCATGACTAATTCACTGCGGCAACAGTTCCCCCCGTTGGAGTGCCGGGGGTTTCAGTATAAATAGTATCCCCACTTTCTGGAAATTTAGTGCTTTAAATTCCCACTGTCGCTGTCTTCATCATTTGCTCTTTCCCATTCCTGATCTGTCCTATCACTCTGCTATACTTTCTTCTTCTTCGCTAGATCAATGACCTACCTTTTTTCTTGAAAACTCTTCCTGGACAAGACTCCTTGTTTGTGTATGAGGTCTGTTGGATCAGCTTGGGAGTGTTGGACGCTTTCTGCCGGGTGGTCACTAGGGCTTCCTATGATTGTATTATTTCGCACTATAGGCATTTTATATGTATGTGTTTTGTTGATGATTTATATTTATAGATGATGGTTGTATTCTATTTTGTTTTTGTAACCGGGGTGTTCGCGTAGTTGAGGTCAACCCTCAGCCGTCCCCCGCGTGGGATGTCTTTATTGTAAAGTGACTGGCCGGTGGAGGGCATTAAATTTTCCCACTAGGGTTGTTTCGGCAGATCTTTTATGCGGATCGGGGGTTGTCCGGTCCTGATTTGGCTCGGAAGAGTCCGCTGGACCTAAAGCACCAATAAATCAATCAATCAATCAATGCAGAATAATTTTTAAAAAAGTAAATCATCTCTCTCTCTCTCTCTCTCTCTCTCTCTCTCTCTCTCTCTCTCCCTCTCTCTCTCTCTCTCTGTAAATGTGTCTGTGTGTGTGTGTGTGTCCCTCAGTAGAAATCCACAGGTAATCTCTTGTCGTCATCAAATGTGACACAAACATTCCGATAAGTGTCCTTGTTTGTTTATTTATTTATTTATTTATTTTTTTACGGCATGGCCTTTTCTTTCCACTGCTCACAAATACCCTTCATTTGACAAGCGGGAAATTTCAATCCATACGCTCCGAAAATCGCCGCCATTTTAACTTCATGTCGGACTGCGAGTTAAGTCCCTTGAAACTATACGCAAACACATGCAGTGTATACTGTCGTCTGCTGTGAGAAGGTGTATGAGGGGGAGGGTTGTGTGTTACAGATAGTAGAGGGGAAAGAAGGGAGGGAGGGGGTGTTTCCCAGAGGTAGTCAGCTAGTATGGTAAATATAATGCAGCCATCTTGAATCATCTTTATCATTTTCACTGCACATTTAAAAATGTATCCACTCTTAGTGTGGTCGGCATTTTTATTCATATACCCAGCACATCACCAACAACGAAATCCGACAGACCATCACACAAGCCATTGGACAACACGATGATATGCTCACAATGGTGAAGAAACGGAGACTCCGATGGTATGGCCACTTCACCAGAGCATCAGGCCTTGCAAAGACCATCCATCCTGCAAGGCACGGTGCAAGGAGGCAGAAGAAGAGGGAGACCGAAAACAAGGTGGGAGGACAACATACGAGAATGGACTGGTTTGACACTGAGCGACGCCATGAGGGTTGCTGAGGACAGGGAAAGATGGAGTACGCTGGTTAAACGATCATCTGTGGTGCCCCAACGACAATCGACGGGATAGGATGGGTTAGGATAGGATATGATAGGATATGATATTATAATAGTTACTTACATTTACTTGTCTCAGGGTGCTTACCTTTTGGGTGCGATGAAGAGACTTGACTATATGTCAGCATTGACAAATGAGAAAAATCCAGCGGCCAGTCTGGCTGTAAAATATGAGGATAAATTATTTTAATTGAGGGCTAGGAATGAAATGTCTTGTAATCAACAGCGGAAGCGCGTGTGATGATTCCGTAAAATACGTATCTAAAGAGAAGAATGTAATTCAGGGACCGCAAAGGGGAGCACCTTGTAATTTGAGAACAGATTCCCTTATATTATGACGTGAGAAGATGGCGTGAGGGAGAGAGAGAGAGAGAGAGAGAGTGAGAGAGAGAGAGAGAGAGAGAGAGAGAGACTTCAGACTTCAGAACTTTAATGCAGAACACAAGAGTGATCATTGCAAAATGTATAACGAGATAAATATTAGTACTAATAAATTCCAGCCACTAGAAAATGGAGAATACTGTACACTTCCATCGAAATTGCATATGAAACGCATTCGCTTGCAAGATTAACAACATTAATTTCAAACACTTAAGTCAAACTCGCAACTTTACAACATGTTTTGAGCTTTGACTTTCTTTCAAGGGGAATGTCACATTTATTAATTCTGGTTTTGTTCATAAAGTCACGTGTGTTGCAATCCGTTATAATCCGGAGTAATACTAGCTTTCCAGTCGCCATTATTAAAATCTGGTCTTTAAGTTGTTATGCGTGACTGCCGAACCTGCCACGCCAGGTACAAGAATTTCGCTAATCTAACCATTTCTGACTCTTCTTGACTTTTTAGCACTTTGAGAACAGATTCCCTTATATTATGACGTGAGAAGATGGTGTGAGAGAAAGAGAGAAAGATAGAAAGAGAGAGAGAGGGAGAGAGAGAGAGAGAGAGAGAGAGAGATTATTAACCGTTTTTTTCCCTGTTAATCGAATAGCGAGAGAAATAAATAAGAAGTTAGGAGGTAAGGAGAGGGAGAAAGAGAGGAAGAGGAAGAGAGAGAGAGAGAGAGAGAGAGAGAGGGAGAGAGAGAGAGTGGTGTGTGTGTGTGTGTGTGTATGCGAGCGCGCGCACATGCGTTTGTGTATGAATGTATGCGCACATGTGTGTGCGGTGTGTGTATATGCATGTGTTGTGTGTGTATGTGCATGCGTGCGCGCTTGTGCGTGTGTGCGGTCGCGCGCGTGTGACGGCAGGATCTTGCGTAGCAGAGATAAAGAAGATAACATTCCTCCAGGATCAAGAGGATAAATCTGCTTAGATCAATGCCGAGAAGAGGGCGTCCATTGATCCTTTTATCGGAAGAAGAATTTCTGATATTTCACAGATCGAAGAGGATCTACTAAGAAGGGAGAGAAAGATTGTAAGTGCCGACAAAGAAAAAGAGAGAAACACCCACGTGCACACACACACACACACACACACACACACCCGCACACACACACGCACACACACACGCACACAGAGAGAGACACACACACACACACACACACAGAGAAGTCGATTGTTGGGGCTCAGAAAGGGATCACGTAAGGTCTCAAGTGAACATTTTAATGTAACATTGGAGAATTCAGCACTTCAGGCATCATTCAAATCGATTCCCACACCCTTTCCCCCAAATTCAGGAATTAAACTTTCATAATTTGAGACGGAAATGGACCATCGTTAGAAGGCGGAGCCCCTCGGATTTTGAGAACTTGGAACTGAATAGATACTTTGGGGTTAAATCGATCAGTTGAGGAAATTTCGACACCAGAAGGGAGGGTCTTGTATTCCTGGATTTGACGGAAATCCTTTCTTTCCGGGCTTTTCTACAGGACGTGTACCGGATTTTCCTCGACATCCTGTGTTAACCATTCCATTGCTTTTAACATCTTTTGCGAGCTTTCTTTCCCTCGTCTTCTACTTCTGGTTCTTCTTCTTCTTCCTCTTCCTCTTCTTCTTCTTCTTCTTCTTCTTCTTCTTCTTCTTCTTCTTCTTCTTCTTCTTCTTCTTCTTCTTCTTCTTCTTCGTATATTGTTTGTTGTTTTCTTTATTTCTTTGTGTTCCTTTCGTTCTTTCTAACTTTAGAAATCAGAAACAAAATACACAAAAAACACCAAGAAAAATATAAAAGCAAAGACTTTCGGGCTACGCCCTTCTTCAGTGATGAAAAATAAAAAATAAAAAATAAAATAAATTCTTTCTAACTTTCTAACTTTATAAGTCTCCTCTCTGAAAATCCTTATCGGGAAGAGAGGGGACTATAAACTGATACACTTCTAACTTTCTTTCGTTCTTCCCTTCTTCTTCTTCTTATTTTTTTCGGTCTTTTTTCTTTCTTTCTTATTTCACACTATTTTTCTACCACCATAGCATTAATATCTCTACCATTATCTTTATCTTTATCATGAGACGATCTTTCGAGCTTGGTATCTTGGGCACGTTTTATAGAAGTTTTTGTGTGTACACGTCTGGTGGTGAGTATCAAAGCAAGTATATTCCCTGGAGAAATACAGTCGCGAAATATTACACTTTGTCATAGGGAAAAAAAATTAGAAGACCTGTGAAAATCTATCGCAGTTGTTGTCAATGAAGAAGAGATCACTTTTTGGCAGGCGACAATATTTCACGAAGAAAACTTCTGTCGCGGTAACGTTGTAGTCATTCAGGAATAGATTACATTACGATAGGTAGGTGACAATATTTCCTATCCTATTCTATCCCATTACACGGAGGTCGTAGGGGCACAACAGATGATCGTTTAACCAGCGTACTCCATCTTTCCCTGTCCTCAGCAACCCTGATCGTTTCGCTCATTGTCAAACCAGTCCATTCTCGAATGTTGTCCTCCCACCTCTTTTCCGGTCTCCCTCTTCTTCTACCTCCTTGCACTGTGCCTTGCAGGATGGTCTTTGCAAGATCTGATGATCTGGTGACGTGGCCATACCATCGGAGTTTTACGTTTTTTCACCACTGTGAGCTTGTCATCGTGTTGGCCTAATGGCTTGTATTTTTCACGTATAGAAACTTGAGCGTGTGTCAGTCATTCGGGAGATATAAATGTTGTCCGTGAACTGGCTGGTACAAAATATATTCACTCACGAATAATAGTCAATAGTGGAAACTCGTCACATTTAAATGTGTATAAGACCTCGCGAAAATCTATTGCAGTTGCTGCTGGAAGGTGATTGCTTATGTTATACCTGGGAAAAAAAAATCTCTCGTCACAGAAATATTTCGTGTTAAAGGATGGCCATGTTTCATGGATGGAAGAAAATATGAATACTTTTTGACTTGTGCTGTTGCATACTAAAGTTTACAGATTACGGAATTAGCTCCCATGGGCGAAGCACTGCAGCAGCCACGTGACGTGCAATGATTAACCTTAATGTCTTGTAGTTCACGCTGGAAATGTCAATTCAACAATATTGCGTGTCAAGCATAGACCTTCGATAAACATGGACGTTATTTCAAGGAAATGCAACAAAATACGTTTTAACCGCGCTATTTCACCACTCACAGAACTTTTCTATATAGATTTACATTTTGTGTGGTTTAAATTAAATCGCGCGACCAAAATAACGAGTAAAATGTTACTGTGATCAGATTACTTCTTAATTTTTTAACTTATTTATTTATTTGTTTACTTATTTCATCGTTTTTATATAGCGCTTTTCCAGCTCAAGAGCTGCTCAAGGCGCTGGCCGATACAGGATCTAACTTAAGCCACTCGTAGCGCCCACTTGCTGCTTTTGGGCTGCTCCTCTGACTCTTAACGCTAAATACCGTTGCTGCAATCCTGGACTTTGAACTCTTAGTTATAACGTACCATCACAGTGGTATATTTTAACAAAAGACGAAGTTTTGTACCACAGTTGCAATCCAAGACATGCCCGAAGCTGCAGCCGTTTCCCAAAAGTCAAGAGACTCTTGGTATTTCTGACTTTCTGCGTCTTTCTTCTCGCCTTCTTTCTCTCCCCCTTCACAAAGTTTTGGACTTTTCTTCCTCTTATTATGGATTGGAGTGTTCTTTTGCTCCATTTCTGTAGCTTTTTCCCGCTCAGGCGCAAAATTTATCGTGCGCCTGTAGGCCCCCGCTCGTAGACATGAAAACATTATAAACAAGATGGCAAGCCATTCAAATGTATTTCCAAGCATGAACGCACGTAGTTGAAAATTTAGCATACTTTCAAAACGGTTATTTTTTTCCTTTGGGGTTTTATGACTCGGCTTTATCCTGAAATAAGCAAAATGAAAACATGTGAACTATTTGCAAACAAAAATGTATTAAAATCGGTCAGCCAATTTTTTGAAAAAATAATGAACCGCAGAACGTCAAAAGAAAGTACGTAGAGGTTCAAGTGTATGTCAGAATAAAGGCGTTTCTATCTAGCTACACCTACACACAAACACAGTTTCTGTGAAGGCCTGTATTTCGTTCGTGCGAAGCCCGCAGTTGTTCATGCTATGGGTCTATACCTCGTTAGCTGTCATGATGCTGCAGCGCTTGGCGTACCATGCGCTTGTAAGCTAACTGTGTTTTTTGTCTAGTCATTTCTCACACTCATCGAGACTTTACTGTCACGAGAGGCTATTTTAGACCCTGCACTAAGGCTTCACGCCTCAAACACTTCATCCTGCTTTGGCGTTTGTAAATTAAAGTCGATGTCTAGCAGACGATACAAGTCAGGACTGTGCTAAGCAGGTGTAGGTTAAATAAGGTAGGCAGTGACCTCATCCCGCTGACGTATAGCCACCCCCCTGCTAGGAGGCGCTCAGGTATCACGAAATTTCACGGGCTTTGGCTGACCACAAGGCTAGGTAGTCATTCTCTGTCTAAATCTCAACCAAAAAGGACTCACGCTGAAAGCTCTCTCTAGCAGTAGACTACGCAGGTGATGGGTAAAATTCAATTCATCTCAGTATAGCCACAGCCTGACATTGTCAAGAAGGTAAATGATCAATCTTTTGTTTAATCGCGATTTATTGATAATATTGTTGGATTATGTTTGTGAAATCTTGCCATGTTTTATCATTGTGAATGTTAGTCAAATTTTGCTTGACCACGTGGCTGACCCGTGACCGGTTTTCGAAACCATGAGGTAGCCTCCACTGTCCAACTGTTGTTTCTCCAATGTGTAATTATTGCGGACCAGTGGCTGTACCGGCTGTGTGGCTGTGGCCATTATGAATAACGTGTGGCTGTGTATATTGTTAATTACGTCTCCATGTGTTTAGCCACGATGGATGTCTATGTATAGGAATTATGTTGGAGATGCCAATGGACCATGGACATAGAAGTTGATCGTCTCTTGTTTGTATAAGTGGACACTATCACTGAGGGCTGTTTCTGCGATCAGTGAGACACTCTGCACACCATTAGTAAACAAAGCATTGTAGAAACTTGTCTTATGTTTTGCAGACGAGCAGGCTTGTTGGTCCGATGCAGGAGATAGACCACTGAGAGTCAACCCTGACATTCGGCCTGCAGTGGAACATCGAGCACTGAGCTCCGATAGCCCAATAGTCAACAACCAAGGAGGAGACGCCATCACCACACCTCAGCGAATCAGCTAAGTACAAGAAGAAACGCACTAACACTGATCTAGAAAAACTGTGTGGTAGTCCACTCTCCTAAAAACGCACATTGGGCCAACCAGAACAAATATCCCAATGATGAGACAGTAGCAAATATCAAGAACAGTAGCAGCATAGACCCATCAAGGAGCTAAATATTCTAAGTGAATTTGGACATTTAAGTTAATAGAGTGTTTAGAGAATTATGTATAGAGTAGAGGAAATAAATGTGATATTTACTGTGAACAAGTGGCTGGACTACCTATGTTTCATAGCCGTGTGAGAGCTAGTGTGTCAGTAAATCTTTTACCATTTTCTCCTTATCTATATAACGCTATCCGCACACAGACCAGGCTAAACATATACAAGTATTAAGATTAGTCATAGGGTGATTACACTAACCAATCTCCGCAGACGAAATACAAGTGGGTAATAGCATTCCATTGTGCAGAGCCCAGCAACAATAGACCCACCGTCACATTTATGTTGACCTCTTCAGCAGTCTCTGCCGCTGGTTGCAGGATTTGAGGTTTAGCCTCAATCCTGATTTAGTCACTCTTTTAAAAAAACTTTATTTATTTATTTATTTTACATTTCTAGCTACGGAAAAGTAAGCTTACGAAGAACCGTCTCGAACAGACACGAAACACCGAAGGACGGTGGCAAATGAAAAAAAAAAAAACTACTTCCTGTTTTTCTCAATAATATTACGAACTATATTTCAGGAGAGCGGAGTATTCCGGAGAAAATAAAGCAGCGTAAAATGCGGCCTAAAGCGGTTTACAGCAGTTGGTTTTTTTCCCCATCGCAGGGACTTTAGTGCCGCGTGCGCGCGGAATCACTACGCCTCATTGGAATAAGTACGCTGACCTGGGGTAGGGCCTAGTAGAAAGCCGAACGTAAGTCTGAACTAGACTCTGCTACGCAATGTGGTCATATTCCATTCTTTCTGCTGTCTATTTGTTCTGATATTCCGTATCAAAAGGTGTACACTGTGAACCTCAAACATAAAATCTTGTGCTCTTCTTTCTCTTCTCGGTTCGAGAAGCCGTCAGTTTGGCTGTCGAATTGTGTGTTGTCGTTTCTTGATGCTGTCTTGATGAAAACAAACAAACAAAAACATAACTCTTTCTTTTTCGTTTGATTAGGCTGATGCAGCCATCGGCATAATGTGAAGAAAGCACATTTTCTAATAATTTACCATTTAAAAAACAACACGTCTTTCTTATTTTTTAATTTTTTAATGTCTTTTTAAAAATCAGAATTTAGTACTCTTTGCATTGACTTTGCCTTGGCGTTTGAATTCTTTTTTTTTTTTTTTTTTGGGGGGGGGGGGGGGGGGGGGGGTACGTTCTTACTTTGTGTGTGTGTGTGTGTCTGTGTGTGTGTGTAGGTGGGTGTGGGTGAGTGTGTGTGTAGGTGGGTGTGGGTGTGTGTGTGTGTGTGTGTATGGGTGTGTGTGTGTGTGTGTGTGTGTGTGTGTGTGTGTGTGTGTGTGTGTGTGTGTGTGTGTGATCTCTTGTCTCCTTTCTCTTTCCGCATCCGACTCCAGACCCTCCTGTTTCTCTCTCTTTGTGTCTCTCTCTCCCCTCTGTCTGTGTCTGTCTCTGTGTGCCTCTCTCTCCCCCTCTGTCTGTCTGTCTGTCTGTCTGTCTCTCTATCCTCTGTCTGTCTGTCTCTGTGTCTCTCTTTCCTCTGTCTGTCTCTCAGTCTCTTTCTCTCTCCTCTGTCTGCCTGTCTGTCTCTGTGTCTCTCTGTCTTCCTTCTCTGTCTATCAGTATCTGTGTGTCTCTCTCTCCTCTGTCTGTCTCTGTGTCAGTTTGTCTCTGTCTCTCTCCCTTATCTATCTGTCTCTGTGTCTTTCTATTTGTCTCTCCCTCTTCCTGTGTCTGTCTTTCTGTCCCTCTTTCTCTCTCCAAAGTAATGCCTCTTTTTCGGCCAAACGTTCGTGATGAGAAGGTGAAGAGTGAAGCAAAAAACGGGGTGTGGGGAGTGATGGAGATTGGGGAAGAGAGAGAGTGAGAGAGAGAGAGAGGGAGAGAAAGAGATAGAGGGAGAGAGAAAGAGAGAGGGAGAGAGAAAGAGAGAGAGAACGCGAATACGAATACGAATTTTATATTCCAAAAATTTAGGCCATCGTCCCTTTGGAAGGGGTGTGTACAAGAAATAATAAACAACAAACATTGAATATATCACAGCATACAGAAAGAGAGAGAGAGAGAGAGAGAGAGAGAGAGAGAGAGAGAGAGAGAGAGAGAGAGAGAGAGAGAGAGAGAGGGCAAGAGGGAGGCGGGGGTGAGAGAGATAGAGAAAGAGACGGAATGAGCGAGAAAGAAAGACAGACAGAGACAAAGGAAGTGAGGGGAGGGAGGGACAGAAAGAACGTTAGAGAGAGAGAGAGAGAGAGAGAGAGAGAGAGAGAGAGAGAGAGAAAGGGGGAGAGAGAGGGAGAGAGAAATGGAGAGAGAGGAAGAGAGAGCGTTGTGGACTGAGACGGAGGGAAAGAGGGAGGAATTGAGCATCTAGGAACATTTTCTATTGCGTTTGAGGATTAAATGGGAAAGGATGGGGGTGATTGAGGAAAATCATCCAAATCCATAGGCAAAATGAACTCTTTCTTGTCAATCTTTCTGTTTTATTTCTGCTCTCCTTCCTTCCTTTATTTTCCACACTTTCTCCCGTTTTTTCCTTGTCTAATCCAGAATGACAGCCTGAGTGGACATACCAGGAGAGGATCAGACAGAGGAAGATGCATGAGCGGGCGAGAATGTGGGGAGCTTGTGGTAGTCTTTGACGACGATAATTTCAGCTTAGCGTGGCAGGTTGCTTGAGAATGAATATTTATCGATGCTTTAATGTATTAAGCTTGCTGTTTGTTATATTCAGCGAGTTGTAGTATTCATGCAATATTGCCATGTGCCTTCAGTCGTGTTATTTCAGGTCGCGCTTTTGCCGTCGTCGCTCTACGCACTTTGTATTCGGGTACAATATCCTGACTTTATTGAAATGAGTGGAACATGGCGGCTTGAGTTGGAGCTTATATCGGCCGGGTCCTTCAGCAGCTCTTGAGCTGGAAAAGCGTTATATAAAAACAATGTAATAAAATAAACCGATCGAATAAAATACAACGCAATGTAAGGATTGTGTGACTTTGTATTTCTAACAACCTTGCACATTCATGTAGAAGTGCTAGTACTATTCCATTCCACGACGTTACCACAGTACACACTTCTTTAGGAGCAGTTGGCGAGGTATAGTGGGTCCTCGTTAGCACAGTGGTAGCAGACTTCAATTTTTTACAACTATATATCTATCTATCTATCATATCCTGTAACTCGAAGGTCGTTGGGGAGTTTCCTTTTCTTCACCACTGTGAGCATGTCATCGTGTAGTCCTGTCTTTCCAAATGGGTTTCAACCTTGTCAGGGCAGCAGTTGTTTGTGCGATCCCGGAGAGGACTTCATGTCGGAAGCCATTGTCTGATACAATGACTCCTAAATATTTGAAGCTATGCACTGTGTTGAGGGATTGGCCTTGGACTTTGATGTCCGTGTTGATGCCATTGGTGTTGTTGGTCATCATTTTGGTCTTCTCTGCACTTATTTCCATTCCATAAGCTCTGGATATGGTTTCAAGCCTCTGTACCAGCTGTTCAAGTTTTTGTACCTCTCCAGCCAATCCATCAATGTCATCCGCAAAACGGAGGTTGGAGATTGCTCTACTCCCTATGCTGACTGTGTCTTCGTGATCTGCAAGGGCATCTGACATGATGCGCACTAGGAAGATGTTGAAGAGTGTTGGAGAGAGTAGGCATTCTTGACGCACACCGATTGTTATTCTGAACCAGTTAAGCCTACCTATGGCGCTGATGTGGAGGACTGCACTGGTAACATAAGGAAGTAGCTACCGCTTTGCTATCGAAGATCCACTAAACTTCGTCATGCTCTTGTGCACAGATAGCTTTCGCATTGCAATGACTGGTAGTCCAAAATGTTAAATTTCTTGGTGTAAATATGTGGACAATAAATCATCTTGTTCCTTGTATCCTCGCAATAAACCCTTGTGTTGAGTTCAGGAACTGTTTAAAGGTGGTCTTGTAAATAACTTTGTGTGTGTGTTGGGGGAAGGGGGAATGGGGGAGGGGGATTTAGACAGGTTCAAAGGTGGTAAGTCTTGCAATAAAATTCATTTATGAGTTCCAAGAAGATTCATTGAATTTGGTGGGTGGGTTTGAGTTCATAGATATTTTAAAACCACAACGCAATAAGGAAATTTATGTGGATATCAATAAATACAATCTGACGTCGTCTCGATGCACACACGTGGAAGTTTAGCACAGTGGGCAACCACGGATACACCTCCATCTGGGGCAGGCTTTGGAAAGAGAGAGAGTGAGAGGGAGAGGGGTAGGGAGAAGAAGAGTGGGAGGATGGGAGTTTCATCAATCCATTTAGCAGCACTATAAAGTTACTGCTTAATTCTCTTTCTGTTAATTGTGTGTGTGTGTGTGTGTGTGTGCGTGTGTGTGTGTGTGTTTATGAAGGATTAATATTATAAGGTCAGCAATCAGTAGTAATCAGTAGTGTATTATACCTTTAGTTTAGTTTCATTGATATTTCAAACAACCAATAGAGTTGCTTTACTCGTACGCTTCTTGTCACTGTATCTATGCTTACAGAGGTAAAGAGTTCGCCTGTCACACCGATGACCCAGGTTCGAATCCCGTGATGAATAAGAAAACCAAAGTGGCCATTTTTCACTGTCCATTTGAGCACTATGATTGCTCTGGTGGTTCAGTGTTGATTTAGGTCCCTACCCCTTGTTCCCTGGGATGGTTGTCCCCGTCTTCCATATCGCCAATGGTGAGTGTAGACGTTAAAAACTTTAATGTCCATTCAAATAGAGGACGCTCATCTACAACAAGCCTGTAGCATACTGGCCATGTCAATACGCCTTGATCATACGAAGACGTTCAGGGCATTGAGGGATTTCTGCGGGTATTAGGTTTTCTCCCTCCCTACAATAATGGTATTTGAAATGTCTATAATAATAAGAATAATACAGGATGCTTTGAACGTGCCTTTCCCCAAGGCTCAAAGCACGGCGATCTATATCAACATACACGCTCACCTGTCTCATTTACCCTCACACACACCAAATACACATACATCACTCAAACAGGTGGTGTAAAGGCAGGGAGATCGCTATTAGAATACGGAAGAAAATCTAATTTTCATTTTTGATTTTTTTTATATTGACTGCATCCTGTACCATTATTGAAGGGAGGGAGGAAACCGGAGTGCCCGGAGAAAACCCTCGGTGACCTCAATAGTCTCGTACCTAAGTCACAGACGTTCGCCCCTTGCGGAATCGAACCCGCGACCTTCGGCATAGGAAACCGGCGACTTATCCACTGCGCCACGAGGCCACCCCTCGAAAATCGAAAATTAAAAAAAAATCGATTTCCTTTCTGATTTCTGAGAGCGACTTGCCTTTACACCGCATGTTGGAGTGAGAATGTGTGTTGTTTTTTTTGTGTTGGTTGTGTTTTTTTAGGAGTGCCACTTGGCAAAATAAAGTCTCTTATCTGTTCGTCCAATTTTGGAGTGTATCGCGGCTTGGACGCATTCGCCGTTTCTTTCACGTTCTGTGAGTAGATTGATGCTGACTTCTGATCTGTATCTCGTTTATCCACATTCCGTTTTATAAGATCTGTTCAGGGTGTGAGGAAAGGCGTGGAAATTCCCTTCTTTGGGAAAGTCCCTCATACGTCGAATCCTTACAATTCTCTGATTTAACTGTTTAAATGGAGTGCACCAGTAAGGTACTCCATAGAGAAAGAGGATGTGTTTTTTAGCTCTTTGTCTCTCTCTGTCTCTCTCCGTCTCTCTCTCCGTCTCTCTCTCTCTCTCTCTCTCTCTCTCTCTCTCTCCAAAAGAATGAAAGTGAAGCCCGAAGGCGAGAGAGAAAAAGAGAAAGCTAGAGAATGAGAGACAGTAAGTGTGTGTGTATGAGAGAGAGAAAGAGAGAGACACAAAGAGACAGACAAAGATAGACGGAGAGATACAGACAGAATGCATAATGTTTGCAAGAGAAAGAGAGAGAGACAGAGAAAGACAGAGAGAAAGACAGAGACAGACAAGACAGATATTAGACAGAGATAGAGACAGATAAAGTGAAACAGACAAAGATGCCAGAATGCAGTTCGTATTTTAAGAACAATAAATCGAACTTGAATTTTTACTCGTAATTAATTGTAATTATGTTGTCTTTGGTTCTTCCAAATTTATAGTTCATCATTACCTTAACGCTTTTAAACTTTAATTACGCTGTTTTAATATATATATATATATATATATATATATATATATATATATATATATATATATATATATATATATATATATATATATATATATATATATATATATATATATATATATATATATATATATACCGTTACAAAAACGGTATATATATATATATATATATATATATATATATATATATATATATATATATATATATATATATATATATATATATATATATATATATATATATATATATATATATATATATATATACATGAACCTCACCTTTTGTGGGGTTTTCTGTCTGGTGTTGGTTTGTGGGGCATTTTTTTATGGGGCTTTATGTATATATATATATAAAAAATGTTGACCTTTGTGGGGCTTTTTATATTAGACCTTTGTGGGGCTTTTTATATTAGAATTGTTTATGAGGCAGATGTATATTGTTGCTAGTTGTGGGTCATTATATGTATAAACCTATTGTGGGGTTTTCTGTCTGGTGTTGGTTTGAGGGGCATTATATATATATATGTATTTCAAAATGTAGAGCATTGTGGGGCTTTTTATAATAGAATTGTTTATGAGGCATATATATAGGCCTACTGTTGCTAGTTGTGGGCCATTATATGTTACATGTTGTGGGCCATATATCTCTCCGTTCCGCTGACGCTGGTCACCTTTCTGTGCCACGCATCAAGCTGGAGACGTATGGTCGTCGTTCTTTCTCTTTTGCTGCTCCTACACTTTGGAATTCCTTGCCTCAGCCTCTCCGTGACACTCCTACTCTATCTGCATTCAAATCTAGACTTAAAACACATCTTTTCCATGAACACCTCTTGAAATAAATTCCTGCCCACCAGCCGTCCTCAACCTCTTTTGTGGTCATCGTACCTTCATCATCGTCGTCATCATGGTCGTCATCATCATCATTGTCGTCATCAGCCTCATCATATCATCGTCACCGTTGTCATCTTCTTTCTCAGTGTCGTCGTCATCGTCGTCGTCATCGTCGCTGTTTTCCTCATCTTCGTCGTCGTTGTGGCCCAGGTGTGTTTGGCTGCTTGAGTGTCTGTGCAGGTGTTGTGTTGTGGTGTCTTTTTGTGCTGATCATAGTAGTTGTTCCATGGCGTTTTTAAGCAAATTGCTCGTTTCTGTTTCTGTGTGAAATGCACGTATACTGATAGAGATAGACAATTTTATTGTGCTTTGTATTTTATTGTGTGTGTGTGTGTGTGTGTCTGCGTGGGAGACATTGAGAGAGTGGGTGTGTTTGACTATGTTTTAATACTGTGGTGATAGAGATAGACAATTTTTTATTGTGCTTTGTATTTTATTGTGTGTATGTCTTTGGGTGTGTGAGTGGGTGTGTTTGACTATGTTTTAATACTGTGGTGATAGAGATAGACAATTTTATTGTGCTTTTGTATTTTATTGTGTGTGTGGTTGTGGTTTGTGTATGTGTGTATGTATGTGTGTGTGTGTGTATGCGTGGGAGACATAGAGTGAGTGGGTGTGTTTGACTATATTTTAATACTGTGGTGTTTGGTATTGTGTTTGATGCTTTTATTCTTTTATGTTCCTTGATTATTTAGTTAAGGCTGGCTGTAACTGCGCTTTGAGCTTCTCCTGAGGGAAAGGCGTAGAATGTTTAAATGAAATAAATTATTATTAATTATTATTATGTGAATGGGAAAAGGAAGAAAGTAATTTATTGTTGTGTAATTGCAGTGTGAATGAATGTTTCATGCATTTTTTGATCATTGGAAATTAAATATTTCATCTGCTACATTTTTATTCAAATTAATGTGTGTATGTCTCTGCTCTCGATACAATGTAAACTATTAAAGAATGAATGAACGAAGCAGGATTGCATAAATCAATGAAGAAGTGAATGAATGCATAATGAAATCATTCTAAACCCCATCATTAATGTATGGATTAAGGCTGAGTTTATTTATTTATTTTCTTTTTACTTTCTATTTAGTGTCTTCTTATGAATACTTATTCTCTTCCTTAAATGTCCCCCACCAACCCGGTTTGGTTTTCATTTATTATTATGTTGACCCGAATCGGCTGAAAATTTGGCAACGAACTAAACATGAAATGAGTAATCCGATTTTTTTTCAATAACTAAGGTAAAGAAAACTTGAAAAGAAGAAGAAGAAGAAAAAGAAGAAAGGAGAAGAAGAAGGACAGAGAGAGAGAGGGGGGGGGGAGAGGGGGAGAAAGAGAGAGAGAGAGAGAGAGAGAGAGAGAGAGAGAGAGAGAGAGATTTGTTAAAATAAAACTTTTACTGAATGTTTATTTTCACTTTAAACTTTATTACAGCAGATCATTATGCAAAACAAATATGCCAAATATTCTTTTTAGGTAATTGGCATTTACATGGGTTAAATTTTTTTTTAAATAAAGGTTAAAATCTGTGACATCTAAGGCATTTTAGGCACAAAATTACTAGCACCTTAGGTATTGAAAAGGGTACTTTCAATGTACATTTTTATGTATTTTGTTTAAGTGCATCTTCCCTATACACCATTCTCCCTTACCACTCAAGTAAAACAAAAGAAACGATTTTCATGCACACAAAAACTTGCATTCTTGTAAAGTAAAAAATATATCAAAATATGGCATGGTAAAATGCAACAAAAAATTCACATTTTACCAAATCATTTTCCCCTCGTTTGTTGTTGTCACGAACTGGCTAGTCTTAACTCTGCCTATCGACTATTTAGCTTGTGTAGTCTTTGTAACAGTAGAGAAGTTAGACTATTACACAGCAGCAATTAAATTACACAGCAGACCACACACCGCGAGCCCGACCCACGCTAGCACAGTGAGTCAGCACTTGAGCTTTGAATCGGACCGTTTTAACCAATCAGAGCAGGCTCAGTGGGTAGAGCAGTTTTGAATGTGTCAGAGCCTAACACAGTTTGAATCAGTCGTGTGTGGGACGAGGTAGAGTCAACATCTCCACAGCTAGAGAAATCTCTACACTCATAGACCAGGAAGCAGGACTTAGGAATCTTAGAATTCTATCAAGTCATCACGGGCCTGAACTTGTCAAACAGGTAAATGAACACCCTTCTGTTTCATCGTGATATATTTGTATTATTGTGGAAATTATGTTTGTGGAATTTGCTATGCATAAATGTGAATTGTTAATCCGAATTTGCGGGACCACGTGAAAGAGCCGACCACGAGGCGAAACACGACCGGTTGCGCCGCCATGTTGTATCCCGTACGGAACCACTGTTGTTTAACTTATATGTATGTTTGCAGACCAGTGGCTGTACCACTGAATGTTTATAGTATTATTAATTCTGTATGTGTATAGTTAGACACGATTTATATTTATGTATGTATAGGAATTTAGAGTGAGATTCCAGTGGAACCCGGAAGTAGCAGAATGTTCGTCGCTTATGCATAGAGATGTGGAGCTATCACTGAGGGCTACTTGGCTTTCAGTGAGACGCTCTGCACAAACCGATTATTCAGGGTTGTGCAGAATTTCGTCTCTTATATTACAGACGAGCAGGCGAGCTATCCCGAGCTATCCCGAGCTATCCTGTGCGTCCCACTCCACAGAAATGACTAGTTGGTTGAGGAACCTCTACCGCACAAGACGGAAAGAGCTACCCTGAAGAAACACCCTGTCAGACCCCACAGCGTGGCAAGGGAACCCAACTACACAACGACAAAGGTGTACCAGAAGCTACCTCACAGAAGGACTTCGAACACCCCACACATGAGTTAAGTGCATAAGGCGAAGGTGCACTTAAACTGATCATAACAGGACCACAGTAGTCCAACTCTTCAGAAACTGTAAAACGGACCACAGTAGTCCAAATCTACATGAAATATTATAGCAAGTGCCCGAGGAAGAAATAACAGCTGCCTAGACTATCAGCGATCGAACTATTAGCAGTGAAAGAGACTTTTTAAGTTAGATTAGTACTTAGAGAATCTTGTATAGAGTAGAAGAAATAAATGTGTGATTTTAACTGTTATCAAGTGGCTGGACTACATATGATTCATAGCCGTGTGAAAGCTAGTGTGACAGTAATCTCTTACCATTTTTCTATCTATTTCTGTACCCCAACCTTAACACAGAACGAGCTAAACAAATAAATTTATTAAAGTAATTCATAGGGTAACTTACTAGCAGTTCCCACCGAATAAACGTGAGGGTCCATAATTCCATTGTGCAGAGCCCATAAACCCCACGTGACAGTTGTAAGTTTTAATTTTATATATGTAACGATTGCTAAATATCTACAGATTATTGAATAAGATGAGATAAAACATTGGTTATAGGGTAATCCTATCCTATCCTATCCTGTCCCATAACCCGAAGGTCGTAGGGGCACCACAGATGATCGCTTAACCAGCATACTCCATCTTTCTCTGTCCTCAGCAGCCCTCATGGCATCGCTCAGTGTCAAACCAGTCCATTCTCGAATGTTGTCCTCCCACCTCTTTTTCGGTCTCCCCCTTCTTCTACCTCCTTGCACTGTGCCTTGCAGAATGGTCTTTGCAAGGCCTGATGATCTGGTGACGTGGCCATACCATCGGAGTTTCCGTTTCTTCACCACTGTGAGCAGGTCATCGTGTTGTCCAATGGCTTGTGTGATGGTCTGTCGGACTTCAACGTTGGTGATGTGTTGGGTATAGGAAATGCACAGAAGTCTTCTGTAGCACCTCATCTCCATGCTTTGTATTCTTCGTTGGAGATCTGCTGTGAGGGTCCATGCTTCGCAAGCATATAGGAAGATGGAGATGACCAGAGAGCGCAGCAGTCTTACTTTGGAATGTAGACTGATGGTTCTGTCTTTCCAAATGGGCTTCAACCTTGTCAGGGCAGCAGTTGTTTGTGCGATCCTGGAGAGGACTTCCTGTCGAGACCCATTGTCTGACACAATGGCTCCTAAATATTTGAAGCTGTGCACTGTGTTGAGGGATTGGCCTTGTACTTTGATGTCCGTGTTGATGCCATTGGTGTTGTTGGTCATCATTTTGGTCTTCTCTGCACTTATTTCCATTCCATAAGCTCTGGAGGTGGTGTCAAGCCTCTGTACAGGGTATAGGGTAAACCGGACAATAAAATGATTGATTGAATGTAGCGATAAATTGTTTTCAAAAATCCACCCATTACATTGAACACAAGGAAGATAGTTTTCACGTTTAGCATCTTCTACAGAACTTGGGCGCCTGACCACTGTTAGTTCTCCTCGTCCAATCCGCAGCACCTGTAAACACACACACACACAAAATTTAAAAATAAGAAAATTAGTATTGCACTTGGATGCAAACCACCCAAATTTAGGAAGGAAAAATGGAAAAATGGAAAGAAAATAGAAGAGAGAGAGAGAGAGAGAGAGAGAGAGAGAGAGAGAGAGAGAGAGAGAGAGAAAATCTTTTTATTCTCAGGGTGAAGAGTAAGCAGGGGTGCTTCTTTACATCTAGCCCTTGCCCCATTTATAAAGGGATACATGAACAATTTACAGTACACGAAAAGTTTTCAGGACATAAACATACAGAGGAACTGAAGCATTCATTCACATTAAAAAAACAACCCAAGGTAATACTAATAGTACAAGTTTTTGGAATATAACCATACCGATGAACTGAAGCATACATCTGAAAAACAATAGCATGACATCATAATTTATCCAAATACATGTCAGTGTCTACAATTCACACACAGACACATTTTAAAGTAAGTGAAGTAAATGATGTAAAATGTGTCCCGACATACGTTTTCCAAAACCTTTGGAGGTAGTTTTTCTGAACAAGAAAAAGTCAAGTTAGACCAGTTTACTTCTATGGCCTTAATGATCTAGTGGAAACAAACCAGACAAACCACAACTGAATAAACACAAAACCCTTAAAGTGTGTCCAGCAGATTCCACTGTTTACAGTCTTTCAGGAAAATTACCAAAATATTATTTCTCAGGAATATTAACAAAATTACCGTCATGTGCCATCACCAACTCCATCACCGACTCCACCTCCGACTCTGATTCTGGGTCGAACTCAAAGTCAAGCCTTTCATCGTCTGAGCAATCAGGAGGCTGAATTAAAAAAAATAATA
This sequence comes from Oncomelania hupensis, assembly GCA_036898135.1. Lineage (NCBI taxonomy): Eukaryota > Metazoa > Mollusca > Gastropoda > Littorinimorpha > Pomatiopsidae > Oncomelania > Oncomelania hupensis. Next base: position 769,766 of record CM072527.1, read on the forward strand.
AAATAATAATAATAATAATAATAATAATAATAATAATAATAATAATATTAATAATAATATTAATAATAATAAAATAAAAATAAAGTATAAACATGCACATTAAAGTTAGACAATAAAGAGTAGCTCTAATTTTTGTCTGCTGGGCGTTAAAACAGGAGAAAATTTGGCATGTAGCAAGTAGTTTTCCTTCACAAGAGTAAGCCAATGTAAATTTAAATGTCATTGCCGTGAACAATTTTTTTTCTTTCTTGGAGATACATGCATCGATTTGCTGGTAATTGCTTTCTTAGCAAGGACAATGTATCCCTATTGATAGATTAGTAAAAAACGGTTATCTGAAAGTTTCTGATTCAGAAGAAGAAGAAGAAGAAGAAGAAGAAGAAGAAGAAGAAGAAGAAGAAGATGGTGATGATTATGATGATGAGGAGGTGGAGTAGGAGGAGGAGGAGGGGGAAGAGAAAGCTCCTGCTGCTGACGATGATGATAGAAGAAGAAGAAGAAGAAGAAAAAGATGATGATTATAATGTTGTTGATGATGATGATGATGATAAGGAGGAGGAGGAAAAGGAGAAGAAGGAGGAGGAAGATAAAGCTGCTGGTGCTGCTTCTGCTGCTGACGATGGTGATAGAAGAAGAAGAAGAAGAAGAAGAAGAAGAAGAAGAAGAAGAAGAAGAAGAAGAAGAAGAAGAAGAAGAAGAAGAAGAAGAAAGTAACTTAACAGACAACAGTAGCCTAGACAACATGTTTCTTACCAACGATTCCATAGATGTTTCATCACAGGTCTGTGCTGGATTGCCCTTCAACCACTGCTGAACTTTGCATGTACGATCCACTGTGTAAACAAAGTAAAAAAAAAAGAAATTTTATATTTAGGCCTATATTATATATATACAGTGTTACCCTTTTAGTAAGAAGTACAGGGGACTAACATTTTTACTTCTTGCGTGCTATCTCCTCTGTCTCCAAAGCCTAGATCATTATCTACTCTCAAGGATGTGGTTCGTTTTGCATTATACTAGGCCCCCTATCCTCTCTCTCTCTCTCTCTCTCTCTCTCTCTCTCTCTCTCTCTCTTTCTCCTCTCTCTCTCTCTGATGAGCCAGGGCCGGATCAAGGCCTTCAGAGGGGTGAGGGGGGGGGGTATTCCAAATTTGCGACGGGAGGGAGGGGGGAGGGAGGAGAGTACATACATTTTTTTACCGTAGGGTAGTGACAAACGAGAATAAATTATGCACAGCAACTTCGGCTTTTTACCATTGGAAACTATTTCTTCTTTCACTTTTTGATTTAATATAGTTATTAGATTTCTGAAAAAAAAAGATACAAATTCAACACCCCCCTCCTCCTACCTCCCACCCCCCCAAAAAAAAAAAAAAAAAATAAAATAAAATAAATAAAATGAAATAAAAAATTACATAAATAAATGAAATAATTAGCCTAATCAAATAAAAATAATCCAAAGCAGTAAGTTAAAAAAGCCTTTTGTCACAGCATTGTAATAAACCAATAAACCAAAGGCAAAGAAAAACTTTTTTTAATAGTCTATTTACACAACAATGTTAGCAACGCAGTACACTAGGGAGTAGGCCTATATTAAAAGGAATTTTAAATAAATATCACTATTATCTACTGTTCTGATACAGCTTTTTGGTTTATTTCTGTAGATTTAACAAACTGTACGCCTAGTTTATCTTTAAACACCATTCAATTATCAACTTTTGAAAGAAAAACTTAGAATTCTGTGATTAATCATAAAGCGTACGATAGTGAAAAAGCGCAAACAAGACTTCTGCTAGGAAAAGCCATTCAGCCAATCGGTGTGCCGATTTTCCTGTTAGGTAGGGTAGTGAAAAACAGCTTGATTTACATTAAATGTAGTAATATTCCAAACGATACCCGCATAAAAGCAGAAATGAATAATTCATCTGTCATCGGATTCCCTAATAAACATTTTCTGTGGAAAATTGAGTGTAAATGATTGTTTGAAAGTTGACCATCGAAAATGGCTGCCACGATTGACAAGCAAAACGTAGGCCTACAAAACATGTACGAGCCTTTAGCGACTGTGCCCTTTTGAGTTAAAATGAAATGCAGTAGACATAATCTAAATGGCGTTTAAGTATGAACTGTGGCGTAGACCTTGTTAGAGTTTTAGAGATATACCGAAAAAGTGCCTCGGCGTTTTGCGTGTAGTCTAGTACTGTAGTAGCAAAAATGTCACTTTCCCAAAACAAATCACGATTTTTGTTGCGTTGAAAACATCGGCGAAGGTGTCTTCTTTGTCATCAAAATGTTATTGTAGTGCTACAATCCAAGAAGAAGAAGAAGAAGAAGAAGAAGAAGACTGTAACATTATGCAATGCGTAGTTGAACACGCGTTTACTCATGCACCTAGACCAAACCCCTTAGACTTAGTAAAATAAGTTCAATGAAAAATAGCGACCCACCGCACCGGTGCTTCACTGAGCAACCTTCGCCGACATGTTAAAAACACAATTTGCTTTGAAAGATAAACAACTACATCGACCAATTTTGTTCAAACTTAGTGTTGTACTAGTATAACAAATTTCCACTCACCGGTTTAAGCACAGGCTCGCTGAATCTTCGCGAGGCCATTCTCGTTGCAATCAAGAACGGTAACTCTCCTTTCACATTGAAGATTAAAATCACCATGGCAAAGTCACCATGGCGGACAGATTGAAAAGTTTTGAAGCAAGGGAGGCAATCCAATTATTTTTTGGGTTCAATTTTATATAAAACGTTGTTGTGAGATCTATACAGGACAGTAATCAGCAAACCCGCGGCAATATTGTAAACAGGTTAAAATTGTGGGGCGTTTTACAAGCCCCACAATTTTTTCATGCCCCACAATAAACTCAAAAATACGGAAAATGCCCCACATAAGAACAATCCATGTCTATATATATATATATATATATATATATATATATATATATATATATATATATATATATATATATATATATATATATATATATATATATATATATATATATATATATATATATATATACCGTTACAAAAACAAAACAGAATATAAACATCATTATAAAATATTAACAGAACACATTCCTATAAAATGCCTACATTGCTAAATAATAATACCCTAGAAAGCCCTAGTGACCATTTGGCAGAAAGCGTCCAATAGCCACAAGAAGACCCAACAGACCCCATACACAAATGAGGAGTTTGGGGAGAGATTTCTAGAAAAAAAGGTAGGTAACTGGTCTAGTGAAGAAGATGGTAAACAAGGCAAGGCAAGGCAAGGCAAAGTTTATTCCAGAAAAAAAAACACATTAAGGGCACATGGACATGTTTAAAATGATATACACAAACATGCAAAATAATTAATTATATAACATTATACATTTTAAAAATTAAACTATTTATGTACACAGAGGGCTAGCGGGGGTGGGTGGGCAGGGGGAGGGATTGAGTGGGGAAAAGAAGAAAAAAGAAATTGATTGTGGATAGCAACTAGGAATCATAACTAACAATACAATTCAATCTAAACACGTCAATGACAAACTACTGAAAATGTTTTCGTTACACACAATCTGTAAATATCAGAACTTGGTTAAATTTTGACATGGGGTAAAAATGTTACGCTTGTTTAATTATTAATGTCATTAGACTTACAAGCTTTAATAATACTGACTTTTTATTAGATGACAATAATTCTTGAAATTTAATGGCATTGGGATATTTATAATAATATGGTTTTAATAATTCTCTTCTCGAGTTACAAAAATGTGAACAAAAAAATAAACAATAAAACTCACCACCAAGATCGCCACTTTTATTTTTTGGACATACACGTTCGAGTCTAGGAATGTTAAAATATCTGCCTCTCTGCACTGGCATTCTGTGGTTAAGTGTCCTAAACTTTAGAATAGATATTGCAAGATTTTTTGGTAGAACATGCAAATATTTTCAAATTCAAAATGTAGCTTCGATAATTATTGTAAACTTCATTATTGTTTATTTCCTCGAAACAGCCTTGAATGAACTGATCGTGTAGGCGTTGTTTAATTGTACACTTACAAACTGAAGCAGAAGGCAAAATATTGGATAGCCCCTGATTTAACCCAAAATTACCAAGTCTTAGATTATTTAACTGTTTCCGCACCGAATAGAGGAATGAAGATTTATAACCTTTATGCAAATCAATATGAAACACTGATAGAACAGAGTAGGAACGAGAAAGAGCAAAGTAAAAAGACAGCGACAGTGGGAATGTAAAGCACTAAATTTCCACATACTATTTATACAGAAATATACACACACACACCCAATGTTTAGTATCCCCTCTTTGTGGAAATGTAGTACTTTAAATTCCCACTGTCAGTGTCTTTCTCCTGTGCTCTTTCTTGTCCTAAACTTTGAAACATTCTCCCACAACAACAGGGAAATACAGACAAAGTAGTTGGTTTCCAAAAGCGTTTGAAGACGCATTTCTTCAGCTGAATCAGCGGGCAGTGTTTTTAGCCCTGAAAACCTGTCCCCCACCCTCACCTCCACCCCCTCTCCTCATTCCCGCCCTCTCCTTTTTTTCTTTCTCTCTTTCTTCTCCCCAAGGGCCTTGAGCAAGCTCCCCGCGGAGAGTTGTGCGCGTTACAAGTCTACATCATCATTATGCCACCCCCCCACCCCCCATCACCACCCCCCCACCCTACCAAAAACAACAACAAACAACGAAAACTTGTGCAATATTAATAATTTATAAGCTTTTGTTATTCTTGTATTAGCTTCATTGCATTGTGAGTGTAGCAATGGATGTCCAAGGGCTAGTTTGTATGTTTATATGGGTGCGCGTGTGTGTGGATGTGTGTGCATGGATGAGGCGAGGGTGAGAGAGGGAGAAAGAGAGAGAGAGAGAGAGAGAGAGAGAGAGAGAGAGAGAGAGAGAGAGAGAGAGAGAGAGAATATTTTCATCTGAACCATATGATTGCTGTCAGCATGGAAAATTGCATTTTTGTTCATTTATCTATTGTTTGCAAAGTTCACGCTCAAAACCAACGGCAATTTTCCGATTCTATATATAATGTGAACGTTGGACAATAAAGATGTATAGCATTGCATTGCATTGTTTATTAAGTGTGGTGATTTCATGAAGAAGAACCGTTCAAGCGTTGTCTAGCCTTGTAGATACCCTTAGATCAACTTTCACGGTGCATGAAGTTTGTCTTCTTCACAACAATCAATCATAGCCAAAAATATACCCATACTTTAATTTTAATTTTTTTTACTGCCAGAGATATAGTTATGGAGAATATACACCCGGTTCTTGAATTCACGAGTAACTCCGGGGAAAGTGAAATCGCAAATCAGCAAGATTGTTGTTAGTCTATTATTTATCCTAAGGCGTGTTTATTTTCCTCGGGATGTTTGTTTTGTTATGTTTTGTAGTGTTATTTATTTATTGATAGTTGAGATCTAGCGTCTATTCACTCACATTAACGATGTTATTATATATTATGATGATGATGTTGTTGATGATGATGATGATGTTGATGATGATGATATGATGATGATGATGATGATGATGATGATGTTGATGATGATGATATGATGATGATGATGATGATGATGATGATGATGATGATGATGATGATGATGATGATTATCATTTGACAAAGCAGCATGCGGGTCTCTCTCCCTTTAAATCATTGTTATATAACTCCTTTCCAGCTCAAGAGCTGCTCAAGGCGCTGGCCAATACAGGATCGGATTCAAACGCCCACTTGCAGCCTTTGAGCGTCCTATCTGACGCGCAGACAACTGAGCTGTCACCCTCTTTCCTCTACCACAACCCAACCTTTCCCACACCATCATCACCCCTCCCCCCCTCCACTTAGCCCCCCCTTTGTACGCCCCCCCCCTTCACCCCCTTCTTCCCCCAGCCTTTCACTCCACTTTATGATATATTCAGATAGATGCAGGTGCTTAACCTACATTTGCATTACGGGAAGGGCGTTTACCATTGCAACAACATATTTCTCAGTGCAACTGAAATTGTATTTCCCAGTGCGTGACGGCGATTTCATTCGTTTGAATGATCGAACATAAAGTGGGCCGGTATGTACAAAGAGAGAGAGAGAGAGAGAGAGAGAGAGAGAGAGAGAGAGAGAGAGAGAGAGAGAGAGAGAGAGAGAGAGAGAAGGGGGAGGGGGAGGGGGAGGGAGGTGGCAAGCCTCGTGTTTCCCCAGGTCTATGTTTCCATCAAATCTAGATTTGGACTGTGTTTCTCCAGGTCAATATTTCCGTCAAAGGTTGGCAGGTCTATGTTCCCGACTCTAGTTAAGTATGTATTCCCCTAAGTCTGTTTCCCCCCCACCCCCTCCCCCCACACACCCTTCCATCTCGCCGCCCCAGGACTATGTTGCCGCAGATATGTGTATGTTTCCCTCAAGGGATTTCAGGTATTTATTTCCCACAGAGCTATGTTTCCCCAGGATCTTTATGTATGACATTGTTGCGATTGAGACGCGCACGATAGAGCCGATCATTTTGGTTTGCAAAGCATGCAATGATAGCGAGTATTTACCTTGGATTTGATTTGGCGCTGTTGCTAGAAGAAGCTTTGTATAATGTTGATAATTGTCGTCGGTCGATGTTGTGGATAATTTTCTGGAATTACTTGTTTATTATCGATCGAAGCTTCCAGATCTTACGGGTAAAAGCTGGTCGAATCATGTACATTCGTAAACATTTTGTGACGTAAGACAGTGCACAATTTCGGTGATAAGTTTTATTTTTGAATGGGTGTTATTGCGTCATGCTGGTATTTTATAATGTTTTCTCGATTTGAGAGAGGCTATACGGTGTATACATGTAAGCAAGGCACTGTCTGCTTGTTAGAGAGATCTTTGCAGTGATCTTTGGAAAGCGATCTTGTATGCAGTTTGCTGAATAAAGTTGGAAAACTTTATATGACCACTTCTGTCTTGTTGCTGAGTGAACAGGCTGCGTGGATAAACGATTAGAGTTACACATATCAAGATTCGAGCATCGGGGATGAATCAACTATTGATAAATACCGTGTAACAGACATTGTTTTTTATGCGTGCGCGCACGTTTGTGTTTGTGTGTGTGCGTGTGTGAATGAGTGTGTGTGTGTGCGTGTGCGCGATCGTATGACTGTCTGTGAATGGGTTTTACTGTATAATAACAAACATATATGATGGAACATCGATTTGGCGAAGCAAAGGTTTTTGGGTAACTATAGGTCTGGGGGAACATGGACTTAGGGGAAAAGCAGACCCGAAGGAACATAAATATCTGGGTTAACATAAGACATGCTCCACAAAAAGAAAGTTAGAAAAAAAAGTCTACCGCCGTTCAAGCAGGCTGTTATTATCATTTGTTCCCCGTGAAGTAAGATGATTCATATTTTTTTAACTCTTAAGGTAGGGTGAGAACGTCGCTGAACTGTGAGGTAAAACATATTTCACTGACGCCTCAATCAATGACAGATCTGAGTGCTTCAAAGTTACAGTTTGATTGGCAAAATATTACCAATCAGGATAAAGTGGAAACATGAAGTGTTGAGCCGTGGTGACTTGATACAACGTACTCCAAATATCCATAATCCCGCGAATAGGTTACCGTTTAATATAAAAAGTAAGTTCAGCTTTGTACATCTGAAGGCATGTTTAAAAACGTTTTTTGTTAATGAGGAAATGAATGACGTTGACGTAGATAGGTGTTATTCGCATTTCAGCTATAAATCCTAGATGTAGGTCTACTGGTAGTTCAATTATATCGTGTGTAAGCTTTTTTTTTCAGGTCCTTGGTATAATGATGATCGCTCATAATGATGATGATGATAATGATGATTATGATAATGATGCTGTTGTTGCTGCTGCTGATGGTGATGATGATGATGATGCTGCTGATGATGATGATGGTGGTGGTGGTGATGATAATAATGGATTCTATATACGCGCTTTTCCCCCAATCACCAATGAGGCTCAAAACGCGCGATCTCTATTAACATATTATACGCCCGTTGGTGTGCAGAGATTTTCTGTAAAAATAGTATCCCCACTTTGTGGAGATTTAGTGCTTCAAATTACCGCTGTTTCTGTCATTCTCATTTGTTCTTTCTCGTTCTTAATCTGTTCTATCAATCTACTATCTTCTTTGTTAGACTAGTCATCTAACGTTTTTCTTGAAAACTCCCCAAACTCCTCCTTTGTGTATGGGGTCTGTTGGGTAATATTGGACGCTTTCTGCCAAAAGGTCACTAGGTTTTTTTGTGGTATTATTATTTAGCATTGTAGGCATTTTATCTGTATGTGTTTTTGTTAATATTTTATAATGATGTTTGTATTCTATTTTGTTTTTGTAAACGGGGGTTCGATAAATTAGAGTACAGCCTCAGCATCCCCTGCATGGGATGCCTTTATTGCTTAGCGACCGGCTCGTGGAGTGCCTTTCAGTGTTACCATTAAGATTGTTTCAGCAGATCTTTAATACAAATCAGGGGTAAGCCCTCTTTCAACCAAGGTGTGGTCCTGATGCGATTCTTTGCAGTCCGCTGGATCCTATGAACAATGACTAACGAAATGTTTCACTCTCTCTCACAAACACAACATACATCTATCACTCAAACATGTGGTGTAAAGGCAGGGAGATCGCTATTAGAAGAGGGAATGTAAATAAACTTTTCCCACGAAATTTTAGTTTGACTGTATCCTATCCCATTATTGAAAGCTTGGAGGAAACCGGAGTACCCGGAGAAAACACACCTAGCCTTGCAAACTTAACACATTATTTTTCGTTTGTTTGTTTCAGGTTGGCTGCCTTCAAGAAAGAACAATCAAAGGGTTGACCTGAATGAAAGTGAAAAGTGTGTCAATTCACTTTTGAAAACATTCACATACTCTGGTACGCAAATTCCATTGTGAAAAACAAGAGTTTTTTTCTTCTGAAAGTCGATACGATTAGCGTTTGATCGCTACAGTGTTGTTCGAATAAGAAAAGAGTTCTCCCTTCTTCTTTGTCTAAACAATCTGATAAATGTGGGATTTGAGTGACGTGGTGGTATAGCGAAGAGCTATATACATTAGGATTATTTTGATCGCTGTGTAATTAAAGGTAGAAAAGAGTTTCCTATCTTCTTTATGGACACAATCTTGAGACACATATTTGGTATTCGAGAGGTGACAGTATACTGGAGAGATCATTTCACCATCCCGTCACCACAACCAGCAAGGTCATGGGTGGCTTCCGCGGTATCTCAAGAATCGGTGGACAATCAAGACGTCAGTTTTCCATTGTAAATCCTACTGCATGAAGCCACCGTCTTACATAGTGCGAACAGTGCTAGCATGTGATTATAAATTCAAAAAAATACAAAAACAAAACTGTGATCCTCATGCAAAACGTGCAGAATGAACGCGAATACAAAATAATTAACTGTTTAACGGAAGAGCGCTGCAAACCCCGAAGGGGGCAATACAAGTAATGGGATTACATCTTGAAATCTTGAATGTAGACTTATTCTAAAGTTGTGTTGTAAGAAGAAATAGCTAGGGCTTCGCCTAAATATTCGTGAACATGTGGATACCAGCGTGTGGCCTGACCTACTTTCTGCTGACCGTGATTCTCGTGCTCCGCGTGCCGGAACTGCAAGCAGATTTTCACGCCCCGTGCTACGGCTGCCGGTTGTTCAACTTGATGCACCACGAACATCCGGACAAGTCGCAAAAAGTGAGTACCGTGTATTAAAAAAACAACTTGTTGTTTGTAGATTATAGTCACACGACACTTTCGCATATAGGTGACTACTGGACCGATTTATACTGACACCAGCGGGCCAGTTGTTGGTAAAGGGGAAAATAATATGATCACACGTTGACCAATACGGGATTCGAACCAGCGACCTTTCGGTTACTAGCAAGACGCTCTTACCAACTGAGCTACCCGGCCCCTCAAAACAACTTAAGACTCGTTAATCTTTTATAGCGCCTTTCCAGTTCCAGAGCTGCTCAAGCCGCTGGCCGATACAGGATCTAAATCAAGCGGCCTGAGATGCCCACTTGCAGTCTTTGGGCGCATCGTCTAACTGAGCAGAGTTCTTAGCGACCGGGGATGTGCTGCACTTTTGTGTGAGCGGAGGTGCAAGGTCATTAGGATTAACCCAACTACATCATCCGCCATCTTGAAAAAAACAAACACACACGCACACAGTAACACACACACAATCGCCATTGGAAGAACAATAACATTTTTTTAAAAATTACTCTAAGTAGCAAAACTTGTCAATTAATACAGAATTAATCATACAAACTTCCTAGCCTAACTATGCAGTGCAGACCACAGGACATACTTTATTCAGTACAAATCACATAGAATCACACGCACACACACACACACACTCTCTCACACACATACACTACTCTATACATTCAAATGATTATGTTCGTTCTGTTCAGGAACCCTAGCCCTAACTCTGACCAAATCCCAAACAGGAACATAACCTTTTGTGTCAGTTTCGTTTTTCTCCACCCGATACACATTGGTCGAAGGCTACTAGAAGCATGCTGTAGTAGTCGCCTCAACAGGCCATAAAGCATGCCTGTCATGCTTCAGAGCACTGCGTTCTGTACTCTTCAAGCCCTAGGAGCATTGACCAATCAACTCATGAAAATAAAAAATGTAAGTTTCGTCTCCTTTAGGGGACGAATTAGGTCAAATTGTACTTGTTTCTAGGTCAACTGTCTTTTACGAACCGTTTGAGAATGTTTTTGAACCGTTTGTTGACGCCGGATAGTGTCCTCACTTGGTTTCATACAATTTAAGAATCCAAGAAGGCAAATGGGTTTTTGAGATGGTAAGAGCGGAATGTTGTAGAGCCACATTCTGTATATATTTACAGTGAAATTGCGTTTTTTCCGTCACTATAGAGCTTGAAGCGTATAGGAAGCAGTGCTCTGAAGCATGAGAGCATGCTTTATTGCCTCTTGAGGCGACTATTAACGCATGCTTCTGGTAGCCTTCGACCAATGTGTACCGGGTGTTTTCTCAAACTTGAGCAGAGTCTTTTCGAGGAAAGAAGCGTAATATAAACACACTTATTATTATTATTATTATTATTATTATTATTATTATTATTATTATTATTATTATTATTATTATAATAATAATAATAATAATAATAATAATAATAATAATAATAATAATAATAATAATAATAATAGTTATTATTATTATTATTATTATTATAATAATAATAATAATAATAATAATAATAATAATAATAATAATAATAATAATAATAATAATAATAATAATAGTTTATTATTATTATTATTATTATTATTATTATTATTATTATTATTATTATTATTATTATTATTTTTATTATTATTTTTTAAATATTATTATTGTTGTTGTTATTGCTGCTGTTGTTAACTAATTCATTTCTTTCTTTCTTGCCTTCTTCTTCTTCTTCTTCTTCTTCTTCTCCTTCTTCTACCCCTTGGGGTCATGAGCAATCTTGCCACTGTAGATTGTTCTAACCTATAAAGGGAAAAGTGAAAGCCCCAGTTGAAAACCTGTCTTTCCTTTATAGGCAAGACCGATTCACTGCGGCAACAGTACCCCCGTTGGAGTGCCGGGGGTTTCAATATAAATAGTATCCCCACTTTCTGGAAATTTAGTGCTTTAAATTCCCACTGTCGCTGTCTTCCTTATTTGCTCTTCTTCGCTAGATCAATGACCTACCTTTTTTCTTGAAAACTCTTCCTGGACAAGACTCCTTGCTTGTGTATGAGGTCTGTTGGATCAGCTTGGGAGTGTTGGACGCTTTCTGCCGGGTGGTCACTGGGGCTTCCTATGATGTTATTATTTCGCAATGTAGGCATTTTATATGTATGTGTTTTGTTGATAATTTATAATGATGTTTGTATTCTATTTTGTTTTTGTAACCGGGGGTTCGAGTAGTTGGGGTAAAGCCTCAGCCGTCCCCTGCGTGGGATGTCTTTATTGTAAAGTGACTGGCCGGTGGAGGGCATTCAATTTTCCCACTAGGGTTGTTTCAGCAGATCTTTTATGCGGATCGGGGGTTGTCCGGTCCTGATTTGGCTCGGAAGAGTCCGCTGGACCTAAAGCAACAATCAATCAATCAATCAATTCTCCTTCTTCTTCTTTTTTTGGTACTGGGGGAGCTAGACTAGCCCTTTCTGTCTTTGCGGCGTGTGGCTGGGGTATGCAGGCAGGACTGGCACGAGGTAGTCTCTGCAGACATGCCTACGGTAGGTTAGACGCTACTGTGTCCGGGGACGTTAATCTACTGACTGAACTGGCCTCACTGATGAAAGAGCACAGTGCCACTAACACCTCTAAACCTTGTCATTGAAGAACGGTTAATTTGTGTTAAAAGTCAAGGTGAGGAGTTCTGTTTATGTCTTCCCCCGAGTGAGTATAGGTTGGTGTTGGGCTACGCTTGGCACACACTGTGAATACGCGATTAAGCGAGCAGCACGGCTTTTTTCTCAAGGTGTCATAACATGTTAGGGTCGTGATTCAGTGCTAGATAGTTTGGTGTAGGGCAGGTGTGTAGGAGGTGTACTGCGAACAGTGGGCGGGTGATGGTGGGTGAGGCGGGAGGCGTTATTGGGATTGGATGACAGTGGGAGTGATGTTGATTCTTTGGTCTTTCGTTTTCTTTCTTACAAGAGAATACAGGCGGAAGTCTCTCTCTCTCTCTCTCTCTCTCTCTCTCTCTCTTCTCTCTCCCTATCCCGGGGGGGGGGGGGGGGGGGGGGGGGGGGGGGGGGGGGGGGGGGGGGGGGGGGGGGGGGAGTCTTCTCTCTCTCCCTCACCCTCTCTCTCTCCTCTCTCTCTCTCTCTCTCTCTCTCTCTCTCTCGCTCTCTCTCTCTCTCTCTCTCTCTCTCTCTCTCTCCTCTCTCTCTGTCCTCTCTCTGTGTCCCTCTCTATCTCGCTCTCTGTCCTGCCTCCTTGTCTGTCTGTCTGTCTGTCTGTCTGTCTGTCTCTCTCTCTCTCTCTCTCTCTCTCTCTCTCTCTCTCTCTCTCTCTCTCTCTCTCGCTCTCCAAAAAGGTAATATCGTCGCATGTTAACTGTCAAGTGTCTAATTGCCTTTGTCATTTTATTTTAAATTTTTTTATTTTTTCTTCTTTTTATTTTCTTTCTAGATCCTTTTTTTAAAAATAGTTATTTCTTTCAATCTTTAAGTAACTTCCTTATATTTTTCTTTCAAAATTTTCCCTTTTTCTTATTTTTTTCTTGTTTTCGTGTTTTCTTCTTTAATTCCTTCTGTCTAATTTTCTTTCTTTTTTTTATTTTCTTTCTTATATCTCTTTTTTGGTTAATATCTTTCCGGCTTTCTTCCTTTAGTTCTTTCTAGAGTCTTTATTTTGTTTTCTTTTGTTATGTCTAGATTCTCTCTTTCTAGATTCTTTCAGTTTCCTATTTTCTATCTCTCTTTCTTACTTGATTCTCCCCTTTCGCCTTTTTTTTATTTTAAAGTATTTTTGTTTGTTTGTTTCTTTTCTTCTTTCCTTCTTTCTTTCTTTCTTCCACTCTCTTTCTCCTCTGCCTCCAGTAAGATAAAGAATAAAAGAGGTTGAAAGGGAGGGGGAAGGAGTGGGGTTGGGTTGGGTTGGGGTGGGGGCAGTGGACGGAGTGCAAGAATATCGTTAGTGAGTTGTCAGGAAAGAATACTTTGCAATTTGTCACAGAAACGGGAGCGTTCAGCAGCTTTATCCGCGGTGTGAACATTCAATCCGTCGTGCAGAGCTTGTGCATGGGCGTGCCCGATGGAGCTAGTGGAGAAAGAGCGAGGAAGAAGAAGAGATAAGAGAGAAGGATGGAGGAATAGAGAAAAAAAGAATGAGAATGTAAAGAAAGTATGACCAGAGAAGAAAGAAGAACGGGAAGATAGAAAGCGAAGTGAAGCATAAATGTAGAACATTGAATATTATATATAGCCTATATATGAGATATAATGGTCCTGATTCGGCTCTTTGCAGCCCGCTGGACCATATGAACCATGACTAACTAACAAATTATGAGACATAATTAAGAATATTTACAAGGATTGTTTGGTAATTATATTGGACGTCATTTGTATAAGTTATAATTATTTTACAATTTTAATTGTTTCATTGTTCAGTTTTCTGTACTTAGTTTAATCCATTTCTCCATTCATTATCACCATTGTTTATTTGTTTAATATTTTCCCCTGCTCCCATCAAGTCTAAAATAACTTAGGTGAAAAAACACCGTTAAATTGAAGAAACAAACAGAAAGAGCGAAGCTTTTGGTAAAAAGAGATAGAGGAGCGAGAGAGAGAGAGAGAGAGAGAGAGAGAGAGAGAGAGAGAGAGAGAAAGAGAGAAAGGCCGACAACATCGGCGACGACGATAGAAGAATACGACAACTATGACGACGACGAAAAAGAAGAAGAAAAAGAAGAGGAAGACAAGTCAGTTTATTGTCCTAACCATGATTATACGAGGATTGTTTTGGCATTGTACTACATAGGTATAAGATAAAACATCAAATACATGTAAATGTAAAATGCTGGTTATAAATAATTTTCTTACAAAGATGGTTGCCTTTCGCCGACATATACACCTTGACGCCCCTTCTCTCTGCATCCTACTGTCGCATTCAACCTCTCATTCATTATACATTTGCACTGCCGCAAGAGGATGAGGAGAAGAAGAAGAACAAGAAGAACAAGAACGAGAAGAAGAAGAAGAAGAAGAAGAAGAAGAAGAAGAAGAAGAAGAAGATGATGATGATGATGATGATGATGATGATGATGATGATGATGATGATGATGATGATGATGATGATGACGACGACGATGATGATGATCATGATGATCACCATGATCACCATGATAACGCACAACACCTCCTCCTCACTCTCGCCTCTCCCAACATCGCTTACAGTAGGGACAACAAACGTTCTCATCCTCAGCGAGAAATCTCGGCTACATTACCTCCGACGACCTGTCCCTCAACAACCATACCTCCAACGTCTGTCGCTCTGCTTACACGGCCATCCGCCAAATCAGCTCCTTTCGCCATTATCTTACAGTCACTGCCACCAAAATCCTAGTCTGCGCTCTCGTCCTTTCTCGTCTTGACTATTGCAACTCTCTCCTCGCTGGCTCCCCCAAAACACATCATTGACAAACTACAAAAGGTTCAGAACTCAGCAGACTAGTATTCCGAGCAAAGAAACGCGAGCACATCACACCTCTACTACATTCCCTTCACTGGCTTCCTGTGCAAGCACGCATAGAGTATAAACTCTCTGTTCTCTGTCACAACTTCTTCACAGATTCTTGTCCTTCCTACCTTGCTGATCTACTGTCTGTCTACTCTCCTTCACGCACTTTAAGATCTTCTGCTGACACTCGCACACTCAAGGTTCCGGTCACCCGCACTAAGACATACGGCCAACGTGCATTCGCTTACTCCGCACCCAAGCAGTGGAATTCCCTTACAGTACAACTTATGTTAATCTGATGAATAAAATTTGATACAACAACAACAACAAAAGGAATTCCCTTCCCTCCCATATCCGCAACATACAATCAACACAGGCATTCAAAAAGGCCCTCAAAACCCACCTCTTCAAACTGCATTATTCAGACTGATTTGTATCCCGCTGTTATTCTCTCCTCTTTTGTCTCTGTCTGATCCGTAAGTGTGTACACGGCTGTAAATATTTATGCTGTTTTCCTTTCCTGGGTCTAACCGGGCATATAAATAGCTGTGAATAGGTTTTTGCTATTTTATTTTTGTCTTTTTTGTCATTTTTGTACATAGTTGTAAATAGATTTTACTTTTACTGTTCCGTCTTTTGGTGTATCGTAGCAAAAGCGATGTTTGATCGAGTGCATGTATTTTTATGTAATAACTATGTAAAGCGCGGTGAGTTTGGTCGTAGGCTGGAGTACCCGCTATATAAAAATCTGTTATTATTATTATTATTATTATTATTATTATTATTATTATTATTATTATTATTATTATTATTACTATTATTAGAAAGAAGAAGAAGATATTAGTGGAGGAGGAGAAAGAATTAAAGACAAGGTAGTATCAACAAAATATTTCAGTCGTAGAGAGTAATAATTGACAGAGGATCGAACCTTCCCCCAGATTCATGTAAAATTAGTTTGAAGTACTTTGTAGATGTTGAGTTTCAAAAACTTTTGTTACTGCTGAGATCAGCTGTCTTTGAGCTGACGTAAATGGACAATTTTAACAAATCATCCTTTTCAAAGTCCTCCTCTGCGGCCTCATCATCATTAACCGCTACCAATACCAATGTTTTCATCATCATCATGATCATCGCCATCGTCGTCGTTATTGCCATCGTCATCATCATCATTATATTGTCGTCATCATCATCATTATTATCATCATCATTATCATCATCATCATCATCTCATTATCATTATAAACATCATCATCATCATCTGTTAATTGTTAATATTTACTGCCATTATTTACATTTCAACGACATCATCATCATCATCATCATCATTGATATTGCAGTTGACGTACTTTATGGTAAATCGATACCATCAGTTTTCTGAAGTCTCTACGCCACACACAAACCCACCACATTTGCTGCACAAACCTACAATGTCAGTGAATGCAGATTTGATTTTAGAATTGAAGCAAGTGTGTGTGTGTGTGTGTGTGTGTGTGTGAGTGTGTGTGTGTAGGGGTGGGTGTGTTTGTGTGCGTGTGTTTACATTTGTGTGTGTGTGCTGTCTGTCTTTGCGATGTGTGTGTATGCCTCTGTGTGTGTGCGTTCGTGCGTGCGTGCGTTTTGTTAGCCCACGCTCATCATGTGTATGTGTTCCTCTTTTGAAGGTAGAAGGAAAAAACCCAAAGATATACAACTTCATTTAAGACAAGCAGAAAGTAAGCTTTTGTGGTTAATATGTTCAGTCCGAAGCGCATTTCAACGTGAAGGAAAATATCCACCACTCACAGGCCTAAAAAACGGGATATAGCATTGTCTTATAACAAAGCATTGAAGCATTGGAATTTCAGTATGCATGATATGATGTTGATGATATGCAGAACGTTTTCTTTGAACTCCTGAAGACACTTTTTAGTCGAATGCATGTATAAAGAGCGTTTCGATCTGCTGTGTGTAGCTCTTTGCCTGCCAATCGACGATATATCGTCGATCTGAGCCGCCATG
Organism: Oncomelania hupensis; assembly: GCA_036898135.1. Lineage (NCBI taxonomy): Eukaryota > Metazoa > Mollusca > Gastropoda > Littorinimorpha > Pomatiopsidae > Oncomelania > Oncomelania hupensis. The sequence goes on from CM072527.1 coordinate 786,999, forward strand.
TTTGTGCCAATCGACGATATGTCGTCGATTTCAGTATTCCGTTTCGTTCCGGTTTTTTGCGCAGTCCAATCTTTATTTTATTTTATCATTTCAAAAAGATCAACATGCTTTCAAAACACATATTTCAATAACATAATCAAATTAACATTTTTGTGGGTTTTTTTTCTTATTCTTCACTCTTTTACCTTTAATTTGATATGAAATATGTCTATTTAACAACTATTATTGAAAGAACAGTAGCTTATATGCCTAAGGTACTGAACTTTCTTTCCGGTGCCAGAGAAATGTCTGGCACAAACGTAAAAACATGCCTGGCAGGCAAAGAGTATCCTTTTGGCTTTTAGCGCTGTCTCGTCTTCCAGTATAATGGCAAACAAGAGAGAGAGAGAGAGAGAGAGAGAGGGGGGGGGGTTGGGGGGAAGAGTGAAAGAAAGGAAGAGAGAGATAGGGGGAGGGAAAGGGATGGAGAGAGAGGGGGGGGAGAGGGAAAGAGAAAGAGAGAGAGATAGAGAGGGAGAGTGAGAGAGGGAGAGAGAGAGAGATTCAGATTCTATATTTTTTAACGAGAAGAAACTGGTTTTAGCATTAATTTGATAATTGTTCATTCAGTCTTTTTTTCAGTCCCTCACACAGACAAACTTTGCAACAAGGATATATGGATGCACGGCTTTCGGCGAGAAGGCCCGAAGTTATCTGCTTCCCGTCTTTTTTGGACGTGTGTGTTCCAAACGTCCGGTTGCTGAATGGCGTAGATGTTTTGATAGTGATATTTTGACCCTGTTGACATGTCCGCCAAACGTCGCCCTCAGGGCAGTTGCTTCTGTTTCGCCGTAAACTTTAAGAAATAAGTCAAAAACACCGATAGATTAAATATATACACTACTAAAGTTACAAATGTATCATGAAAATGTCCATGATAAGAAATGACTACAATCTGCATCTCTACCTTGCCTCGCAAGTTTTGGCCTAGGGAAGAACCGTAGCCTAATGGTAGAGCTTTCGGCTGAGAGTATAAACCGAGGTCTAGTCTGTGTCGCATACATTCCATCATTACGGACTTTAAAGATCCTGACGCTCATGTCCTAGACGGGTGATTGCCGGTAACAAGAACACACCCAGCATGCACCTTAACGTGGTATCCACAGTATTACGAAGAAGAAGAAGAAGAAGTGACAATGAGTGAATGAGACGTCAATGGCGGTCTCTCCGATAGCGGCTATTTGGACAGTCGAAAACATCAGGTTTCACATTTCAAACACCGATGAAGAACATTAAATCTAGTACTTACACTTTTCTTCTTCGTTAGTACATAGAAATTTAGAAAGGAAAAAGTATCTACATGCCTCAACAACGTCATCTAATTGGTCCATGGTTTGTACTTCTACATGATGCGGACATAAGACTTTCTGGAACCGGAAGTATCGAACACAAGGGCAAAACCACGTGACTTGGCTGCGAACTCCCTTAGTCATAGAAAGAAGGAGATGTGTTTCCATGTGTTTGTACTTCCATGAAAGATACTAACCATACTTATTATAAAACCTTGAACTTGACCCATTTAATTTAATAAATAGAGAGACTTGAGGGACTTGGGAGGGAGGGAGGGGGTGAAAGAGGAAATCAAATGATGCATACTGTAATCTATATATATAAATTGCTTAGCCGGAAGTCCTTCTTCGCCTCTACTATAAAGTTTGTCCGGTATGGACGCTGATCTGGGCAGGTACCGGGCTCTGCGGGTCGGCCTACTGTGCGCTCAAAACCAGCGAAATCGTTCTAGCCGACATTTCCTTACCGAACGTTTAACCGTTTCTGAGATAAATAAACAAAATGTCCACAAACTGCAATAGCCTCATTCTGCGCGCTTCCATTAAAAATCAAATTGAGGTTTCAGCATGTTTTCCCATATAGACCAAAAAATTGATGTTCGTTCTACGAAGCCTTGGTGGCTTACTTAGTAAAGCATTCGCCTACCGTGCAGGGCGACCCAAGTTCAAATCTCACGCGGGCCATATTTTTTTTATGTTTTTTTTTACACTACAATATGGATTTTTTTTAAAATTTAGGCTTTTTACCTTTAATTTATTATTATTATTATTATTATTATTATTATTATTATTATTATTATTATTATTATTATTATTATTATTATTATTATTATTATTGTTGTTGTTGTTGTTATTATTATTATTATTATTATTATTATTAATAAACTAATAATAATAATAATAATTTATTATTATTATTATTATTATTATTATTATTATTATTATTATTATTATTATTATATCTTATATCAAATTTTCTTTTAAAACATTGGTGTTTTTTATGATTTCTATTTGTATTATTCTATATTCAATATTATTATTATTATTATTATTATTATTATTATTATTATTATTATTATTATTATTATTATTATTATTATTACCAAGGATCGGGATGGGGTGGTACGTGTAGGTAAAAGGGGGCTACGGGTAGGTTAAAAGGGGCATGGGTACGCATATCGGGGATACGGGTATATATAAGGGGGTATGGTGATGGTCGATTCCTTTCATCCATACCTGCGAAACGATCAACGGGGAAGTATCAAGGAGGGTACAGGTAGGTTACAAGGGGGGTACGGAAGGTATCAAGGGGGTATGGGGAGGTATCAAGTGGGTTCGGGGAGGTATCAAGGGGGTATGGTGAGGCATCATGGGGGGGGGGACGGGGAGATATCAGGGGGGGGTATGAGGAGGTATCATCGTCCAAATGAAACTCGCAGACAACAGTTGTCTCTCTGTCTACATTTTAAACAGCAACCTGTGTACCCTGGCTTGCCAGGGTACAAAACCACTAGTAATATATGATTTTCGAATTATTAAGTAAGTATTAGGTTATAAACCTTGTACTTGAAGCTGTTTAATGATGTTGAGAGAGAGAGAGAGAGAGAGAGAGAGAGAGAGAGAGAGAGAGAGAGAGAGAGAGAGTTAAAGAGAAAGAGAGAGAATTGCAGACAGTGAGACAAAGAGAGAGAAAAAAAATTCTTTAACGAAGTTAGTAGGCTAGAATAAGCAGTGGCCTGCTTTTTTACATCTGGACTTCGCTCCTCTAAAGAGGGACTAGTCTACTGAGAGAGAGAGAGAGAGAGAGAGAGAGAGAGAGACAGAGAGAGAGAGAGAGAGAGAGGGGGAGAGAGAGAGAGAGAGAGAGAGAGAGGGCACCATTGACATATAGTTTGACCGTTTGTTAAGTGACAGATATAAATATATAAGTTCTATTTTTGTAAACAAACACCGTAAAATTGTTAATTCCACATCAAAGAAGTAATGTAAATGATCAACTTTTTTATGAAAGAGATAATATTATTGTTTCGTGTGTTTTGATTTGCTACCCAAAACATTACATCCATGGCAATATCCAAAAAATATGCAGGTTATTGCTATAGTTGTACATTCAGCAGTGAGATGAATTATTGAATTATTGCCACATTTTCCTATAGGTTATATAAGTTAAAATGTTGTTTTTAATTTAATGTAATTTTTTTAAAATAAATTTACGTCCCCGGACACATTAAGCATATAGGGGACGGGTGAACCACCACTACGTTAATGTAATCTCTTTTAATCACATTTATATAGCGCTTTTTATTTTTTAGCTCAAGAGCTGTTCAAGGCGCTGATTTGTTTTTCAACTCTCAGGCCTATTTACTTAGCAGAGTTGTTGTGTTTTTTTTTAAAATAAAGTTAATACAAATAGTGTGATTCTTCACCTGTTGGTCACCTGCTGTTTCAATGGGTGCTTTATTTAGCTTTTGCTCACAGCGGCGAATCTTTTAATGTCAAAGTCTTTTTTAATTTGCTCTTCTTCTTTTTATCGGCCCGTAAATTCCCGCCTTTTTATCCGTGTTTTGTTTTACTTAAAACTAGACGAACATTTTAAGCTTTTTAAATGACCACCTAATGGAGTTAAAAGGAGATTGCAAACTTCTAAATGCATTGTTCTTGTATTTAATGTTGTTGTAGAAGAAGAAGAAGAAGAAGAAGAAGAAGAAGCAGATGAAGAAGAAGAAGAAAGGAGAAGAAAAAGAAGACGACGAAGACGACGACGACGACGACGAAGAAGAAGAAGAAGAAGAAGAAGAAGAAGAAGAAGAAGAAGAAGAACAAGAACAAGAAGAAGAAGAAGAAGAAGAAGAAGAAGAAGAAGAAGAAGAAGAAGAAGAAGAAGGAGGAGGAGGAGGAGAAGAAAAAAAAGGAGACGAAGAAGAGAAAGGAGACGAAGAAAAGGATGACGACGACAAAGAAGAAGAAGAAGAAGAAGAAGAAGAAGAAGAAGAAGACGATGATGATGATGATGATGATGATGATGATGATGATGATGATGATGATGATGATGATGATGATGATGATGAACAATAAAAAGACAGATGACAGGCAGCAACAACAGCAAATGAAGAAGAAAGAGAAAAACAACTGTTAACTTTGAATATTTACTGCCATGTATTACATTCAATGGCCACAAATCACAGCTCGTGATGTCCAACAAATGTTTAATTCTTTCTTTGTACTAGTTTGCGACATTTTCCTAAAATTCATTTTTTTTTCTGTTTTGTTAAGAAATTGTGGGGGTTGTCTAAAGCCCTAGCTTAACTGGGCGAGACAAACCGAACCTTGTCTCGGCGAACCAAAGGTCAAAAATGCGGTTTTATTCTTAATTGGGTCTTCCCGAGACCAGCCGAGACGAGACAGGAGATCGGGCGTCACGGCAAGCTCTTTCGTTTCTGAACTGGGTCTATTTTTAGCTGCGTCGAAACTGACATACCTGACAAAGTTACGTTAGCAACAATGGCGGCCTTCGATCGTGAATTGAAAACTGCAGAAGATTTTGGCGTTGTTCTAGCGCTGTATGTCCTATAAGCGAGAACGAAGGGGCAGCAGAAAGAGAAAGAAAGCAAAAGGCAACACTTCCCTATGTGTTACAAAGGCACCAGCAAAGTGCATTTCATGCACTGGTGCAAGAGTTGGCTGAACAGCTCAGTGGCTATTCAATGATTTATTATTTTTACTGATTCAGTATTTTCACTGTTCTCTAGTCTAAATTAAGTTTGGATTTGGTGCACCTACTTATTTTAAGTGTTGTAGTATTTCTTTAGATCAGTTGTCATTGACATTGATAGATTTTTCAGCAAATCAAAATAGTGTCTCGGGCAGGTTTGCTGCGCACGAACGGCAAGACAAAAGGCCGGCCCGCGACACGGCGAGACACGTCTCGATGTTCTCGCCGATCCTGTCTCGGATTGCTCGCCGAGCCTAGTTAAGGGCAAGGATGGTTCGGGTGTCTCGCCGAGACTGTCTCGGGTGTCTCGCCGAGACAAGGTTCGGGTTTGTCTCGCGCAGTTAAGCTAGGGCTTAATATGTGTGTTACGTTGGAGACGCGTGCGATGGTAGGCTTACGTGTGAAACGCGTGCGATAGTAGGCTTGCGTGTGTGACGCGCGCGATAGATGCGACCGTTTTGTTTTGCTAAGCATGCAATGATGGAGTGTATTTATCTTTTGACTAGTGGTTTTGTTTAAAATGTAGACAGAGAGACAACTGGTGTCTGCGAGTTAGCATTAAACATTAAAAATGCACTGAAATTATTTCAATAGTTTACTTGCAGGGGTCGAATGATGAAGCACTGCAAAACAGAGTAGATTAAAAGGTACATGTTGATGTTCGACTCGAGCAATGCATTGAACTATTTTAATTTAAAATGATAATTGCAATGTACTGCAGAACAGAGTATAGGTGCATGTTTGAGTAATGCACTAAAATATTTTATTGTAATTTAGTATTTATGTTAGGCAACGTATTTTTAAATGTCATACCTTTATTTAAAAATATTAGGCATGCAAGTAATCTCCCTTGGTACCATAATACTTCCGGTATATTTGTATTCGCGGTAGCGCATAGGTACTGCATAAACAGTGATTTAGTTAGAGGGAAGTAACCGTGTTACAACTCTACAAACATGGTTTTCGTCAGCACAGATCTTGTATGACACAGTTGCTTCAAGTAATGGAAGATTTTATGCTAATTGAATTTTTGTGCGCATATAAGTATGGATGAAAAAGAAAGTGAACAGGTAACCTTCAGCTGTAAGATTGGTGACATGAGTGCAAAAGTGTTTTGAATGGAAATAAAACAAAATTTGCGGTATTACGGAACGGCAGTTCTTGACACGGGTTGAATCGGAAGTGCCGCGCGGAATGAGGCTATTGCAGTTTGTGGACATTTTGTTTATTTATTTATCTCAAAAACGGTTAAACGTTCGGTAAGGAAATGTCGGCTATAACGATTTCGCGGGTTTTGAGCGCACAGCGGGTTTTGAGCGCACAGCGGGTTTTGAGCGCCCAGCAGGCCGATCCGCAGCGCCCAGCACCTGCCCAGATCAGCGTCCATACCGGACAAACTTTACAGTAGAGGCAAAAAAGGACTTCCGGCTAAGCAATTTATATATATATAGATTTGATTTTGCGTTGTTGTTAGAGGAAGCTTTGTATAACGTTGGTGAATTTAGTTGGTCGATATTATTTGAGAATTTTCTAGTGTTGGTTGTTTACTATCAATCGAGAAGCGTATGGATAATTCTAGTGGTAACTATAGAAGCTTCCATCCCAAATAAGGTTGTATGACGTCAGACAGTGATGATGAAATTTGTTTTGATTGGTTGTGGTGTTTCATGCGGGGGTATTCTCGCCTGTTCTGGAGTATGTAGAGACTATATATGTGCCGCACTGTTTCAAAATAAGAGAGAGTTGAAAGTAGAGAGAGCTGTTGTGTTAGAGTTGAGAAAGTTGTAAAAAGTGGAAAGTTGATAGTCGAGAATTGTAAAGTGAAAAGCGATTGAACGATTGTATGCAGTTGTTGATGTATGCTGAATAAAAGTGGAAAACTTCAAACGACGACTCCTGCCTTGTTGATGATTGAACGGGTTGCGTGGATAAACGAATCTGAGTTACACCTATCAGGATTTCAAGCATCGGGGCTGAATCAATTACTGATAGAGAAAAAACAACATCGAGTGTAACAATGTGGGTCGTATAGGTTTATCAGCCATGAACTTTATTTTTGTTTAACAATGGAAGAAGAAGAATAAGAAAAAGCCGAAGAAGAAGAAGAAGAACAAGAAGAAGAACAAGAAAAAGAACAAGAACAAGAGAACAAGAAGAAAAGAAGAGGAACACGAAGAAGAAGAAAAGAAGAACAAGAACAAGAACAAGAAAGAACAAGAAGAAGAAAAGTCAAATTCTTTGTACTATTTTGCGACATTTTCTTAAAATCCATTATTTATTTTTTTCTCCTGTTTTTTAGAAATGCATGGGGTTCTCAATTATTTGGTTAGTATGTGTTACACTCTGTTTGATGATGGAGTTTTCTATCAGTATCTGATTCAGCCCCGATGCTTGAATTCCTGATAGTTGTGTAACTCAGATTCGTTTATTCACGCAACCCGCTCAAGCAGCATACAAGTCACAAAGTCGACGTATGAAGTTTTCCACTTTTATTCAGCACACATCAACAACTGCATACAATTCTCAATTCAACTCAACAACTTTCACAGCAACTCTTTAAATCACTATCAACAACTTTACTATCTCTCAACAGCAACTCGGCACACGATTAAATAACCTCTCTCTCTTCTCAAACAATTTGGTACACGGTAGAAATGACGCACTGCCACCAATCGAACTAAAGATCGTCATCACTGGCTTACGTCATACACATTTTCTCTACTTCCGGGAACATTCACGACCTTCGATATCCATCGGGAAATTTCTATCGACAGTAATAAACATGCAGATCCCGAAAATTCTCCAACAATATCGACCAACGCAAATCATCAACGTTATACAAAGCCTTTCCTAACAACAATGCAAACTCAAATCAAAGGTAAATAAACTCCATTATTGAATACTTTGCAAAACGAAACGATTAGATCTATCGTGCGCGCTTTAGACACACTTTCGTTCGTTTCAACGTAACAGTATGGATTTATCACCCATGAAAGTTACTTTTGTTTAACGATAGAAGAAGAAGAAGAAGAAGAAGAAGAAGAAGAAGATGATGATGATGATGATGATGATGATGATGATGATGATGATGAACAATAAAAAGACAGATGACAGGCAGCAACAACAGCAAATGAAGAAGAAAGAGAAAAAACAACTGTTAACTTTGAATATTTACTGCCATGTATTACATTCAATGGCCACAAAACACAGCTCGTGATGTCCAACAAATGTTTAATTCTTTCTTTGTAATTGTTTGCGACATTTTCCTAAAATTCATTTATTATTTGTTTTGTTTTTTTCAGTCTTGTTAAGAAATTGTGGGGGTTGTCTAATATGTGGTTCGTATTGATTTATCAGCCATGAACTTTATTTTTGTTTAACAATGGAAGAAGAAGAATAAGGAAAAGCCGAAGAAGAAGAACAAGAACAAGAACAAGAACAAGAACAAGAAAGAACAAGAAGAAGAAAAGTCAAATTCTTTGTACTATTTTGCGATATTTTCTTAAAATCCATTCTTTATTCTTTTCTCCTGCTTTTTAGAAATGCATGGGGTTCTCAATTATTTGGTTAGTATGGATTTATCACCCATGAAAGTTACTTTTGTTTAACGATAGAAGAAGAAGAAGAAGAAGAAGGAGGAGGAGGAGGAGGAGGAGGAGGATAACCATTGGCGATACGGCAGACGGGGATACCCATGCCATGGAAGAATGGGTAGGGACCTAAATCAACACTGAACCACCATCGCAATAATACTGCTAAGATGGGTTAGCCAAAAAATTCCCACTCTAATTTTATATTTTGTCCACCACGGAAATCGAACCTGGGTCATCGGTGTGCCAGACGAACCGACGTTCAGCCTCTGAGCCATGCCGGTGTGATGAGGTGAACAAGAAGAACAGCAAGAAGACGCCGAAGAAGTCAATACTTTTAAAATTGTGCTATTAGGCTGTTGTATAATTATTATCAGAATATGCCCCTTTGTTTAGTAGTCATATGTCGGAAGACCATGGAGTTGCGCATCTAGGTGGTGGTCCTCGTACATAGTCTAGCGTAACTGGAAAGGCCAATGCGAGAGTGGCGATCCCTCCCACACAGCGAGCGGGTGAAGGCTGACTTTGGTCTGGCTGTTTGACTATAAGTCCTTCTCTGAAGCCTCTCTGCCTCCGACTGCCGAGCAAGCCCCTGCCCATCTGTCTGAGACAACAGCTTTCCAAGTCCTGAGATCAACCTCCAGAGCCTCCGGGTCTCTTTGTTTTTATACGTCCTTGTAACGCCGCTGAGGGTCTACCGGTGGGTCGTTTTCCATGAACCAGCTCTTCGTAGAGCAGGTCCTTGGGGATGCAGCCATCTTCCATTCGGACAACGTGACCGAGCCCACCGCATGCGCCTTTGTTTCAGGAGGGAGTAGTACATGGTGATAGCTCCTCCTATCTTGAGAACTTCGTTGTTTGTCACGTTGTCTGCCAAGTGATGCATAAAATGCGTCGAAGACAGCGCATGTGGAAAGAGTTCAGCCTTCGCTCCTGGCGGGAGCGTAAGGTCCAGGACTCACTGCCGTAGAGAAGATTGCTCAGTACACAGGCATTGTAGACTTGGATTTTGGTGTGCTCCGTCAGCTTTCTGTTTGTCCACACTTTCTTTGTAATCCTGGACAGGGTGGCGACTGCCTTACCGATGCGACTGTTGAGCTCAGTATCCAGGGTGAGGGAGTCAGAGATTGTTGAACCCAGGTACACAAAGTCATGGACGACCTCCAGTTCATAGTCGGAGATACTTATGGTAGATGGGAAGTCAATGTCTTGACCCATAACGTGTTTTTCTTCTGAAGCAGTTTATGAGTCGCTGAAGGTCTTCAGCTGAATGTGTAGAGACTGCTGCATCGTCTGTAAACAAGAAATCTCTCAAAATCCTCAACGGGACTTTGGTTTTAGCTCTAGTCAGGAGAAATTGAACAGCTTTCCATTTGAAATGGTGTGGAGATAGACGCCCTCAGTAGCAGATTCAAAGGCGTACTTCAGCATAACAGCAAAGAATATCTGAAATAAGGTGGGAGCAAGTTTCCCGCCACTTTTCAGAATAGGACTATACAAGCCTATAGCCAATATCGCCCTCAGGTAGCATAGTTTTAAATGAAGCTAATTTGCCCAATCCCACACACAGACAATTTATGTTAATGTGTAGTCAGTTCACACCAACTCAATCAAAGCTTTTTAGTTTTGAGGTTAGGTCAGCCAGGCTAGCTATAAATAGCTTCGCCGATGCTACCTTTCCTTATGAGTCTCCTCTCTGAAAATCCTTAACGGGAAGAGAGGGGACTATAAACTGATTTAAAAAAAAAAAAAACTTTCCTTTCCTTTCACTGGAAGGGAGGGTGCAGGCAAGCTATAAACAGCCCGCAGCCAGCAAAACGTGGAGGCACTAAACAGTGCTGCTCACATAGGCATTGAGCTGTGTGAGTTCTGAAAGACCTAGAAAGCAGCGTTTGAGTAGTAGGCATGCGAAATAGCGAGAGTTGAGATGGGAACTGAATTGACTTGAAAAAGAAGCTGGACGTAGTGATAAAGTTGTATTTTACGTTTGTTTGTCTTCTTTTTGCTTGATTTGTTTGTTTCATTGAGTCTGCCTGACTTACTTTCTCTAGTTTGTTTTCATATGTTTTGTTTCTTCTTTTCTTTTTCTTTGCTGCATCTACCGCCCCCCCCTCCCCGCCACTCTTTCCCACCATATTCTTCTTCTTTATTTTATATTATCTCCCACATCCACCCCCACTCCCATTGTCTCATTCTTGTATTTGTAGTTTTCGATCCTATTTTTGATTTTTTTTAAAATGGCTGGAGTCAGAGATGTGCAGAAGGATGAGTCAGTTGCCCTTCTTTTTTACTGTTAAGTGTGTGTGAGTGTGTGTGCGTGTATATGCGGAGGTATAAGCCTTGAAATGGGTGACTAACCTTGCTTTTTATGCAGGAAATGGGTGTGTGTATTAGTCACCCAGTGTTTTCCAGCCACCCACTTTTTTCTAAGTACACAGGAGTGCTCTTTTAATGCATGGGAGTGCAGTTGTAGTGCATGAGAGTGTTTTAAGTACAAGGGAGTGCTCTATCCGGGACGGAGAAAATCCAGTCAATTTTCGGGAAATTTTGCAAGATAGTTCGACCTATTTCGTCGCCTATAGGAGACGAACTACAACTTTTCAGACGGTAAGGGCCAATTTTGCATTAGAGTCTTACATTTTTAGAAGAAGTTTGCGTTCTTTCCGTAAAAAAAAAAATCACTTTCCGATTCTTACATTCCTAATAAAACCCAGTCTGGGTGTTTTACATACTCGTGTGTGTGT
>CM072527.1:803372-810872 GCA_036898135.1 Oncomelania hupensis
GGGCGCGTTTCAGACATACTACCATTCGCGTTTCAACGTAACACCCCCCCCACACCCCCCCCACACACACACATTTGTGTAGAAACGACGTTCTGATGACTGTTGTGAAAAAAACAGGGATTATTTTGACACACTTTCCATTTCTTTGACATTATTTTGAGATTTTCAAATTTTTGAAGCTATACCTAACCCTAACCCCTAACCCAAACCCTAACCCTTAACGTAACCCTAATGCTAAAACAGCTCTAACTCAACGGAGCACTATTTTGACGTCAAAATAGTACGGGCTTCCAAAAAATTCAGAAGAAACCATGTGGAGTTTCATGTGTGTGTCATTAGAACGTCGTTTCTACATGCCCACACACACACCTAGTACACACACATACATACATACACAGGAACCCAAACCATCATCATCCCTCTCATAATTGTATGCACCACATTATAAAATACCCAGCCATGCCAGTCAAAGGATGTCTGCCTTCATTTCCCACCCTACACTCCTCCACCTTTACCCATCCACTCCACGACGACCAGGAAATTCGAGGGAATGAGAGGAGAAGGAGTTTGTCCCAGACTTCTTGTTGTCTTCGTCAATGCATCTTCGCTGAGGGCTAAAATGAAATCTCAGTTGTTCCAGGTCAGTTAGTCCCAGATTCCTTACAATTGTGCCTATTAAAAAAATCATTTTAATACCGAGTCTACAAAAAAAAAATCTTATAGATAAAAGAAGAGAAAAACCCACAGTTGTTTCTCTCTCTCTCTCTCTCTCTCTCTCTCTCTCTCTCTCTCTCTCTCTCTCTCTCTCTCTCTCTCTCTCTCTCTCCCCTCTCTCCCTCCCACCCCCGCCACTACCCGCCAATCTACTGCTAGTTATCATTGATACTGATCTTTGTCTTGTACATGTACAGTACATAGTGTCTGTTAAGTATCAGGCACCCTCGACCCACGACCCGCAAGGCAAGAACCGATCACACAGACTCTGACTCCTGTTTGATGCGATCGGCCCTTTTGATCTACGGGAGGTAATTCTTGTGTAGGGACCCCGACTTCCTTCTCTTTGCCGACCCCCTTATGATGTCCATTTCCGTCTGTCTGCGAAGACAACACACAACATACACAAAAGCTAGTAGAGGTTGGGGGTGGGGGGGTGAAGCTGTAGCGCTGTTGAAATAGCGCCGACCTCCTGTGTCACTTAAAAAAAAAAGAACTCGAATTCGAAGGCTTTGTTTACTTTTGGCAAAAACGGGTCTACCTTCAAATTCACATTGTTATCACATTACACAATGATAGCAGCAGGCTTTTGTTGGTCAAACCAACCGCTACAGTTCAAATTTTCCGTTCCGGTTCTGGTAATGGAAGGATTTCCCCTCCCCCTGTTGTAACGATATATTAATATCATAACCGTGCGACCTTTGACCCGATTTCCGAGTGAACCAGGCGGCTTAAAGAGTGCGTCTTTGATGTCTGGGACATGGTGGGATCTATTTTATCAATCTAACACAAAAAAAACTTACGAGCAATTGTTTTTAACGGGTTCTGTCTCTAACCGTCTTTGGTAGATTCTATATTTAGCTCACGCATGTTGCTATAGATTTAAAAAAAAAATACTTTTTATTGTTGTAACGAAAAAGGGGTATTTCTGAATTTGCGAGTATGTATGCGCGAATCTGCGTGTTCTCCCGTCTCACATCTTCTAACTCGTAACAATAAACGAAGTTAATGTTACACTCCTTATTAAACAATAAACATAAATCAACACAATAGCACACATACAACATTTACAACAATCAAATGGAATAAATACAATTGCTTCTACTGATGTCGCGTCGCAGCATAAGTCCGTTGAAAGAATATATATGGTAACTGTCGCCAGAGGACAGAGAAGGAAAGTTATAGGTTTATGAATAGTCGCACTGCGGTTATGTTCACGGCATTAACTCGATCTTAAGTCTTTTCTCTGCCTACGTCGTCTTCTTTCTCTGCTCCTCAATCTCACTCTTCTTCTCCTTCTGCCTTCTCCGTTTCTCCTACTCTTCTCTGCTCCTCCTCGTTCTCCTCTCCTCAGTCTCATTCTTTCCTCCTCGTTCTCCTCTTCTTGCTCCTCCGCCTCCATCTCTCCTCCATCTCTCCTCCTCGTTCTCTTCTTCTTCTTCTTCTTCTTCTTCTTCTTCTTCTTCTTCTTCTTCTTCTTCTTCTTCTTCTTCTTCTTCTTCTTCTTCTTCTTCTTCTTCTTTGTCCTCATCTTCGGCCTCCTCGTCGTCTTCTACATCTATTCTTGAGGCCCCGGCAGCTAGAGACTTCTTCAAACACAGCTGCGAGACGTCCAGACCAAACCATCTCCAGTATAGTAAAAAAAAACAACAACAACGAATGACTAGATTTTTGAATGTACATTAGAGAATTTTCATATGACCAGCTCAACCTATCAATATTTAGCTCTCATAAAAATTACCAATATCTATTCACAAGAAAACATACTAACAATAATATAATGTTATCGGACACAAATAACTATAAAACCGATCCCTGACAGTTGTAAGCTTATTTGTGTCAGACAAGGCACGAGTTGGAACTTTTGTTTTTCTTTTTTTGGGGGGAGTTGGGGTGGGGGTGGAGGGTGTGGAGGGAAGGGGTATATTTTTATTTTGTAGTTGTTCCAAGCATTACAACGCATTATAGAGTTTTGATGTTGTTGTTATTTATAATTGTCTGATGCACTGTTGTTTATTTGATTTGTTTGCCTGTGTACCAAAATTGTCCCCAAACGGTTTGATCTGGATCGGAGGAAAAGCGCTATTTAAATACTACTACTACTACTACTACTACTACTACTACTACTACTACTACTACTACTATTACTATTACTACTACTACTACTACTACTACTACTACTACTACTACTACTACTAATAATAATAATAATAATGTCATCCGCATTGAGCGAAGCCATCAGGCTTGCTGAGGATAGAGAAAGATGGAGTATGCTGGTTAAACGATCATCTGTGGTGCCCCAACGACGTCAGAGTTACGGGATAGGATAGGATAGGATAGGAATGATAATAATAATGATAATAATAATAATAATAATAATAATAATAATAATAATAATAATAATAATAATAATAATAATAATCATAACTTAATAATAATAATAATAATAATAATAATAATAATAATAATAATAATAATAATAATAATAATAATAATAATAATAATAATAATAAACCATCTTCCACTACAATGGTCAGTTCCGGATGATGGTCTCTACCAACCCATATCTGCCAGCGTGTGTATTATTTGCTTCTTTTTTTCTTTTTCTTTTTTCTGTATCTTTTCCTATTTGATGTATCCCTTTTATTTTAATTCAAATTTAACCTTCATGATTTTGATTTTTAGTGCGTGAAAATTGAGCGTTTGTACATATTTTTTAATAGGAAAAAGCACTAAATAAATATTAGTAGTAGTAGAAGGACAAATTAGCAAGATCCGCACGAGAAACAACATCGTCATAGGAACCTGGAATGTCAGGACCCTAACTGCGGAAGGAAAATTAGAAGAACTGGCCCACGAGCTGGACCACTATCGATGGAACGTTCTAGGTATCAGCGAACTGCGCTGGAAAGGCCTAGGTGAAACAACGACTGACAAAGGCCACAAGCTCTATTTCAGCGGTAGAGATGACAGGCACGAACACGGCGTTGGATTCTTGGTCCACAAGAACATTCTAGCCACTGTCATGGGTTGCCGCCCAGTCTCCAGTAGACTCATTACCATCCGTCTGAGAGCAACCCCTTTCAACATTACCATCATCCAGGCCTATGCCCCAACATCAGACTATGAAGACAGCGAAGTGGAGGATTTTTATGAAAATATACAGGCGGTCCTTGACCAAGTGCCGAAGAAGGACATAGTCATAGTGCAAGGCGACTGGAATGCCAAGGTTGGCCAAGATGCGCACCACAACTGGGGAGACACATGCGGACCCCACTGCAACAACGAGACAAATGACAGGGGTCTGAGGCTATTGGAGTTTGCCAGATACAACAATCTGGTACTGGCAAACACGCTTGGTCTCCACAAAAAATCCAGACGATGGACATGGCACAGTCCCGGCGGGGAACATCACAACCAGATCGACTACATCATGGTCAAGAAACGCTTCAGATCAAGCATCAACATTGGCAGGACACGCACTTTTCCAGGAGCAGACATTGGAAGTGACCACGATCTCGTGATGATGTCTTTCCGGCTCCATTTGAAGAGAGTAAATACAGCAAAGTGCACTAGGCTAAAGTTCGACCTGGACAAACTGCAAGACCCGGAGGTGGCAAAAATATTTCAGGCCACAATTGGAGGGAAATTTGCACCACTGCTTATTTTGGGGGCAGGCGAAGTAGATGTCAACACCATGACCAATACCTTCAACTCAGCTGTAACAGATGCCGCCACCGAGATCCTTGGCAAGCACCGACCAAAGAAGAAGCCGTGGATCACACCTGAACTTTTGGATCTGTGTGATAAACGAAGAGAGTTAAAAAAGAAAAAGAACACCTCACAGGGAGCTGATGTCTACCGAAAAATCAACAATGACATCCGAAAAGGCATGCGCACAGCAAAGGAGAACTGGATAGAAGATCAATGCCAGGAAATAGAGAACAATCTGAACAAGAACAACAGCAAGAAGGCCTACCAGACTGTGAAGCGGCTGACAAGTGTTAAACAGCCCAAAGTCTCCACTATCCAAAGCAAGTCTGGCATTTGCCTTACAGAAGAACAAGAAGTCTTGGACAGATGGACAGAGTACTGCTCTGACCTTTACAACCATACACCAAATGGAGACCCATCAGTTCTAGCATGTCCCGAGAGCAGAGAAGAAGAAGAAATCCTCCCAATTCTCCGGGAAGAAGTTGAGGCAGCAGTGCAATCGCTGAAGAAAGGGAAGTCAGCGGGAGTGGACAACATACCAGCGGAACTGCTACAAGCAGGAGGAGAAGCGATGACTGATGCTCTCACCATTATCTGTAACAAGATCTGGCAGAGTGGGGAATGGCCTACACCATGGACCCAGTCGCTTGTCATCACTCTTCCCAAAAAAGGTAACCTTCAGGAGTGTGAAAATTACCGCACCATCAGCCTCATCAGCCATCCCAGCAAGGTCCTCCTGAAAATAATACTCAACAGGTTGAAACCACAAGCTGAACAAATCATAGCTGAAGAACAAGCAGGATTCATGGCAGGGCGAAGTACCACTGAACAGATTTTCAACCTCAGAATAATCTGTGAGAAATACCTACAGCACCAACAACATCTATATCATGTGTTCATAGACTTCAAGAAGGCATTTGACCGAGTCTGGCATGCAGCTCTATGGGCAACCATGAAAGTGTACAACATCAGCCCTAAAATTATAGAAGTCATCAAAAGCCTGTATGACAAGGCTACCAGTGCAGTCCTCCATAACAGCGTCATCGGGAACTGGTTCAGAACAACAATCGGTGTGCGTCAAGGATGCCTACTCTCTCCAACACTCTTCAACATCTTCCTAGAGCGCATCATGTCAGATGCTCTTGCAGATCACGAAGGCACAGTCAGCATAGGGGGCAGAGCAATCTCCAATCTTCGTTTTGCGGATGATATTGATGGATTGGCTGGAGAGGAACAAGAACTTGAACAGCTTGTACATAGGCTTGACACCACCTCCAGAGCTTATGGAATGGAAATAAGTGCAGAGAAGACCAAAATGATGACCAACAACACCAATGGCATCAACACGGACATCAAAGTACAAGGCCAATCCCTCAACACAGTGCACAGCTTCAAATATTTAGGAGCCATTGTGTCAGACAATGGGTCTCGACAGGAAGTCCTCTCCAGGATCGCACAAACAACTGCTGCCCTGACAAGGTTGAAGCCCATTTGGAAAGACAGAACCATCAGTCTACATTCCAAAGTAAGACTGCTGCGCTCTCTGGTCATCTCCATCTTCCTATATGCTTGCGAAGCATGGACCCTCACAGCAGATCTCCAACGAAGAATACAAAGCATGGAGATGAGGTGCTACAGAAGACTTCTGTGCATTTCCTATACCCAACACATCACCAACGTTGAAGTCCGACAGACCATCACACAAGCCATTGGTCAACACGATGACCTGCTCACAGTGGTGAAGAAACGGAAACTCCGATGGTATGGCCACGTCACCAGATCATCAGGCCTTGCAAAGACCATTCTGCAAGGCACAGTGCAAGGAGGTAGAAGAAGGGGGAGACCGAAAAAGAGGTGGGAGGACAACACAACATTCGAGAATGGACTGGTTTGACACTGAGCGAAGCCATGAGGGCTGCTGAGGACAGAGAAAGATGGAGTATGCTGGTTAAGCGATCATCTGTGGTGCCCCTACGACCTTCGGGTTATGGGACAGGATAGGATAGGATAGGATAGTAGTAGAAGTAGTAGTAGTAGTATCATCATCATCATCATCATCATCATCATCATCATCATCATCATCATCATCATCATCATCATCACCATCATTGTTATTATTATTATTTAATTTTTTTTAATTTTATTATTATTATTATTATTATTATTATTATTATTATTATTATTATTATTATTATTATTATTATTATTATTATTAGTATCTTCAGCAAACTAATGGATATTACGGGCCAGCGCCTTGAGAAGCTTTCTGAGCTTGTAAGTGCGCTATATAAGAAAAATTAATTAATTAATTTATTTATTTATTTACTTATTTATTATTATTATTATTATTATTATTATTATTAATTATTATTATTATTATTATTATTATTATTATTATTATTATTATTGACCAAATAAGATTGAACATGTCTCAGTTTGTGCTGTGATATTGAAATAGTAAAGGGAAGAGGTTCCCCAAAACCTTTCAGTTGCAAGGTAGAGAGAGAGGAGATAGAGGACTTTCCCTTTTATCAGGGTCAGCGTTGAGTGTCCTAAACACTACGTCATCACGCCCACCACAATACACTGAGTGGCCAGGTCTGCAAGGCAACACTACTGGCGGTGAATCCGTACGCTCTATTCTGCTCTGCCCCCGACAACCAAATCCTTACCCAAACCCTGCCCTATCTGTTACGTTCTTGGTTTCTGTCTGTCTGTCTGTTTCTTCCCTGCTTTCACTCTCTCAAAAGGCCCCTGTATGTCTGTCTGTCTGTTTCTTCCCTGCTTTCACTCTCTCAAAAGGCCCCTGTCTGTTTCTTTCCTGCTTTCACTCTCTCAAAAGGCCCCTGTATGTCTGTCTGTCTGTTTCTTCCCTGCTTTCACTCTCTCAAAAGGCCCCTGTATGTCTGCCTGTCTGTTTCTTCCCTGCTTTCACTCTCTCAAAAGGCCCCTGTCTGTTTCTTTCCTGCTTTCACTCTCTCAAAAGGCCCCTGTATGTCTGTCTGTCTGTTTCTTCCCTGCTTTCACTCTCTCAAAAGGCCCCTGTATGTCTGTCTGTCTGTTTCTTCCCTG
>CM072527.1:815872-820872 GCA_036898135.1 Oncomelania hupensis
CCCGTCTTTAAAATCCAAACCTTCCATTTCTTTATTCAAATCCCCATCATGCAGATTGTTGAAGCACGTCGATCGACCAGTGCTGTCTGCCAGTCTCCAGGTTGAGAATACAGCGGGGTTACACTAGTTGGGCGCCTATACAGCGTATCCTCGATAGCCAAGGCGGTACAACACACAGTCTTGCAGGTGAGTGTTGTCTACCGCTTTGCTACCGGGGATCCGCTACACAGGCGCCCAACTTATGCAATACTCTTGTGGTAGAGTCTGCCAGCATGTATTATGTATTATTTAACCGATCTTATTAGAGCGCTTTTCCTGCTCAAGAGCTGCTCAAGGCACTGGCCGAGGCTGGGGCTGACCCGAGCCGCACGAGGAGCTCACTTGCAGCCTTTGGGCGCATCGTCTGACGCCCAGGCGACTGAGGACGGTCCTGTGCAACTGGGTATGGAAGTGAAGAGACCTACCGTAGTTGGTAACTTCGGTGCGGTCTACTGGCTCATGCATTACGAACTACCGCTCAAGTTGGTACCTTGCGAACTAGTTGATAACTTCGTGTGAAGTCTGCTGCCATGCATTAGGCCCCTAGTGCATGCTGGGTGCATCTGTGTAACCGGTACTGTACTCGTCCTTCTAGGACATGAGCGTCAGGATTTTTAAAGTCCGTGGGCGCACAGACTGGACCCTCGGTTTATACTCTCATTCGAAGGAGTAGGGGCGCAGTGTTTCAGAGTGTGTTTTGTTTTCTTTCGGCATTCTAGGCCGTCAACGGGGTTCGAACCACTATCTGTACGGGGCTGCAATGTTATCACCTAACATTCAGTACTTCAATTGTTTTGCCGCTACGTACACCACTGAACCAACTGGGTGGCCTCGTGGCGCAGTGGTTTAGTCGCCGGTTTCCTATGCCGAAGGTCGCGGGTTCGATTCCCGCAAGGGGCGAACTTATGCGACTTAGGTTCGAGACTATTCTGGTGACCTACGGTTTTCTCCCGATACTACGGTTTCCCCACTCCCTTCAATAATGGTAATGGACGCGCTTAATCTAAAATGTCACAAATAAAAAAATTCGATTTTCTCTCCGTCTTCTAACGGCGACTTGCCTTTTATTCCGCATGTTTTAGTGAGAAATGTGTGTGTGTGTGTGTGTGTGTGTGTGTGTGTGTGTTGTGAATGTAGGAGTGTCTGTAACATATGAGCGTGTATGTTGGTTACAGATCGCCGCGCTTTGAGTCTGACTTAGAAATAAGGCACATATAGCATCCATTAATAATAATAATAATAATAATAATAATAATATTATTATTATTATTATTATTATTATTATTATTATTATTATTATTATTATTATTATTATTATTATTATTATTAACTGCGCCCCAAGGTTAACAGGGCCTTGAACTTGCAACCTCTAAAGGGACCTCTCGGTAACTCAGTAAACAGATTTATGCTTATGCCTCGTCCTCCCTGTGTAGAAGTAACTCTAGGTTTCACAGCACCTTGGCTACATCAGATAGAGGCTGTAGTGTCTGGCAGTGTGAAAGATTTGGGAAAAGGTTACCTTTTTTTCTGGAAGCGGGGGTGAATTTCATCGGCAGTGATGGGAAAAGTAAATTAAGAGGAGACGGAAAGCCTCAGAACTACGTTTATACTAACCGGCTGCCGTTCCTTTTCACATTACTCAAGTTTGGTGCCTGTAGCGGGTCCTCTGTACAAAAAGCGGTGCGTAGCACACGTTTTACTTGCTTTTAACAGAGTCTGGAGAGGCAAGCACGCTCTCTTTTGTTTGTCTATCATCATCATCATCATCATCATCATCATCATCATCATCATCATCATCATCATCATCATCATCATCATCATCATCATCATTATCATCATCATCATCATCATCATCATCATCATCATCATCATCATCATCATCATCATCATCATCTTTTCTTTTCTTGTTCTTTTTCCTTTTCTTTTTTATTTTTTTCTATTGTTTTGTTTTGTTTGTTTGTTTCTTCTTCTTCTTCTTCTTCTTCTTCTTCTTCTTCTTCTTCTTCTTCTTCTTCTTCTTCTTCTTCTTCTTCTTCTTCTTCTTCATCTTTCTTTCTTTCTTTTTCTTCTTCTTCTTCTTCTTCTTCTTCTTCTTCTTCTTCTTCTTCTTCTTCTTCTTCTTCTTCTTCTTCTTCTTCATCTTTCTTTCTTTCTTTCTTTCTTTCTTTCTTTCTTTCTTTCTTTCTTTCTTTCTTTCTTTCTTTCTGTCTTTCTGTCTTTGTTCTTGTTGTGTTGTTGTTGTTGCTGTTGTTGTTGTTGTTGTTGTTGTTGTTGTTGTTGTTGTTGTTGTTGTTGTTGTTGTTCTTCTTCTTCTTCTTCTTCTTCCATTAATCCCACCTTCTCTTGAACTCTTTGGAACACAGAGACGTTCTTCGTCGTCACGTGCCATCGTTTCTTTCTGTACAATCGTGCTTCTTCTTTCTCTTCTCTTTTTGTCCTCGCATCACTATACCTTCTAATGTCGTCCTCCTCCTCCTCCTCCTCCTTATCCTAAAGTTCTTCATCTAAAAAAAAAACTTCATTCTCCCGTGCTTTGCCTTCTTCGCCTAGGTTTTCTTCTTTCTTCCCTTTCCCGCGAGAGTTGGCGACGAAAAAGATCGCCCAAACACGCGTTTTGGGTTGGAGGATATTGACACACAAAGATGGCGGTCGAGGCATTGAAGCGCCATATTGAAAGCTTCAATCCAATAAGCCGCCGGATCCTCGGGCCAAATCATCCGATTTGCGAGTCTGCCTGCCCTACAGAAGAAGTAAATCTGGAGAGCCCTTCTCTCGTTGTTCACATTCTAAAGAGCTCTCTTGTTTAGTATGTAAGGCATCCGTTATCTTTGTTCCTTACCAGTGGCGACCGCCATTTTTGTTTTCTTAATATTGTTGGGTTATTTCCATGTCAACAGATAGAGTAGGGTCCCCAGTTGCGCTCGAATTGATTTAGCTTACTAGCTCGTAGTTCCAGTCTACAATGTATACTTCCTTGGTAACTGTGTGACTGACTAGATTCGCCTTCAAATCTTTTTACCTGTCAGCATCTTAAGCCCACTGAATTAAGGAATTTTCTCCGAAGGCCAGGCTTTATCTGCACGTTTTACCTGGTCACAGCCTTGTTAAGATACCGGTTTTATTCCTGCGTGACTGATGTTTTTGTTTCAATTCAACTGTTACAAATAGTTGGAATTACTTTCAGTTGAAATACAAAATAGTTTGGATGAACTGAGAGTGGGCATTGGCATTTGTTTTGGGTGGGAGTGTAGAGTTGCCAGTTTTGTTTGTTTATGGGGTGAAACAGTCTACACTACTAAATATTAATAGCTTCAGACAACAGACAGTCCAATGCCATGTGAGCATGAGGATACCAAATGTACTGTATTTTAACACTAATCCTGTAAACTACACTGAAAACACCATGTTGATCACATACATAGGTGCGCTAGCAACAAGTCGAGTCATCAATCACAAATGGAAATTCAAGTCATCGTATATGTCCACAAGCTGAAAAAAGAGAACAAAATAAATAGTTTGTATAACACCTAAAAAAAATGTCGCCTTTATTTTTTTAAAAAAAAGGGTTTAGGGGTGGGTGGTGGGGGGAGCTTTCTTGAGGGTCAAAGGTTACAGCATAAAATGAACCGCACACGAGAATTCGTTTGCAGTTTTTATTCATCTTTGGCACTGCAAGTCTCTGAACACAGTCATATCAGCAGTAATATCTGTACGCATGTCCACAAAATGGCGAAACAGTCGCAAATGCGGACCTCTACCCTTCTCGCCCCTATTGTTGAGATAGACTGCTTGTAACACAGCCCTTGTCTGAGCCACCGCTGTAGCTCAGTGATAGAGCGTTCGCCTAGAAAACCGATGACCCCGGTTCGAATCCCTTGGTGGTGGGCAATATAAAAGCAGCCATTTGTAAACTGTCTACCTTAGCAGTATGTCCTCATCCCCTCGGCATACACGACTGCATACAGTTGACAACTTGGTGTCCAGCGGAAAGAGCGAAAGTTAACATCCAGTTACTTACACCGCCGTGGTTTTGTCCTTTCTCCCTTTCACGGCGTGATCCTGTCGTAACCGATGTCGTTTTCCATTTCTGTGACCAGTTCTGCTGGGTAGGTAGATGCTATGAGTGGCATTAGGCCTATGATACAGTTGTCAGAGAGAGAGAGAGAGAGAGAGAGAGAGAGAGAGAGAGAGAGAGAGAGAGAGAGAGAGAGAGAGACAGACAGACAGACAGACAGAGAGACAGAGAAAGAGAGAGACAGAGACAGAGACTGAGAGCAGCAAACAGCTAAATTATTGTATATCGTTCCTTTTTTTCAATGTCGGTCGTTCGGGAGAAAAAGCCCTTTAGGAGTACCTCCTTTTTTTCTGGGGTAACTTAATGAGGGCGGTACCATGCCCATCTCTTCATGTTTTTTTGGAAAGTAGGGGAGGAGGATGAAGTGGGGGGGGGATATGGGAGGAAAGGGGGGAGAATAATGGTTGGAAGATAGAAAGAGCACTTTGAACTTAGGAAAAAGCGATTAATAAAATATCCTTTATTATTATTATGAGTAGTCGTAGTCGTAGTAGTAGCAGTAAATTATATTTTGTCGACTGGATAGATTGGGGAAGAGGTCGGTAAACCAATGACAGAATAAGCTTACTAAATCCCTGGGTCTATCTATGATAGTGCTGCTGTAGAAATCCCATTGATAATAAATAATATAAACAAATAGCTCAGCTTTCTCCTTGTATAGAAAGGCCCCACGCGCTCCGCTAAGACTGAGTGAATCAGATAGTCTATATGAATGTCTGATGTCAAGTGCCTAACGTCGTGTCCATTGAGCATCCTTGACACCTTATCAGACAGGCTTGTCAATGGCTTTCTAACATTTCTTTACTTAACGACGACACAGTGCGCAGCTGAGACTGGCCGAAGGTACATGTAGTCAAAGAGCTTAATGATAGAAAGAGGAGGAACT
>CM072527.1:825872-835872 GCA_036898135.1 Oncomelania hupensis
TAGTTTCCTCTGCTTGTTTGTAAGCAATTTGCTTTTTATGACGTTACGAGATAATGACGTCATTACAGATAATGCTTTACGATTTGAACATTCGCACGAGGTTCTGTTTCATGTTTCGGAGCGGTGCTTATCGGAGCTGTTTACCCTCCCAGCAGACATGAAGTTCAACAATAAAATTTAATTAATTGTCGGATTGTCCCTTTCATTGCTTTGTGATTATTCGTTATATTATTCGGTTAAAAAATAAAGAAGTTTATAATCGCCCTGGCGTTGCTGGTTGTTGCTAAATGTGTATTTCTTCATACTAAAATTGGGTGTTCTCTCCCTTTTATACTCTCACCCCAGCCTATCGTCCCCTTCCCCCCCCACCCCCCACACCCTCCCCCCACTCGAGTATTCTTCTCTTCTTCCTCTCCCTGACAGAATTGGATGACGGAGAACAAACTTCAATTCAACAGCAACCAAACCGAAGCCATTCTAATAGGGACCACATCCAAACTCTCAAAAGCCACCTCCGACTTTCTGAAACTTTCCCACTCGTCTGTCTCTCTGTCTTCTACTGTTACAAGTCTTGGAGTCACCCTAAACAACACCCTCTCCATGGAACTACACATCTCTTCTGTCTTTCGCACCTTCTACTTTCAGCTCCGACGCGTTGCCACTGTACGCAAGTACCTCATGAAAGACGCTGCAGCCAAACTTGTCACGTCTATCATTCTCTCTCGTCTGGACTCTATTGTAACTCCCTACTTGCTGGACTTCCAGCTTCTTCTATCTGTCGTCTTCAACACATTCAAAACAGCTCTGCCCGTCTTGTCCCCCAAAAGAAAAAGAAAGACCACATCACCCCTCTATTGCAACAACTCCATTGGCTATCCGTCTCACATAGGATCAAATACAAGCTCAACACTCTCACACGCCTCAACAAGCTTGCTCCTACCTACTTCTCTGATTCATTCTCACTCTATCAACCTCCCCTCCTCAAACGACAACCTCAAACCCAACATACCTCATATCAAACTTAAAACTGCAGGCTAACGCTCCTTTCATTTTCAAGCCCCCACCAACTGGAACTCTCCTCCCTCCCCCCTCTCCCCCCTCCCGCACACACCGCTCCGTCAACAACAGTCTTTAGAAGCATTTAAACCTGGCCTGAATGAATGAACATTGAGGTTTAACGTCTACACCCACCATTGGCGATATGGCAGACGGGGATAACCATCCCAGGGAAAGAGGGGTAGGGACCTGAATCAACACTGAACCACCAGAGCAATCATACTGCTAAAATGGACAGTGAAAATGGCCACATTTTATATCGCCCACCTCGGGATTCGAACCTGGGTCATCGGTGTGCCAGGCGAACGCTCTACCAATTGAGCTACGGCGGTGGGACCAAACCTGGCCTCAAGATTTGTTTCCTTAAATACTCCTCAGCCTACAGTGCCCCGCTACACCACTTCACCGCTCCCCAAGCCAACCTCATCCGCAAGTCTGAATCAGAGCAGTGGTAAATGGCCATGAACATCATCGACATCATTATTTGAAAGGTTCTCATGCTTATTTTGGAGTGCTGTGTTGTTGACTTCATCTTCATGTAATTTATGCGCAAGTATATACCAGTGTGCTTGAATTGTTAATGCGAAAGGATGTGTATGAGGCACTGTGGTAGAGCTTTGGCTTGCGGATCTGATGGTCCCGGGTTCGAGCCCAAGCCGGGGCATTGTGTTGTGCCCTTGGGAAAGACACTTTACTCCCGTTTTCCTACTCCTTCGGTGCCGGTGACAAGAACACACCCAGCATGCACCTAGGTCCTTCTCCCCCATCCCTGACTGCCCAGGATTGTGCTCAGTGTCTGGAGCGTTATTACGGTGCGCCCAAAGGCTGCAAGTTGGCGCCTCGGGCGGCTCGAGTTAGATCCTGTATCGGCCAGCGCCTTAAGTCACCAAGTACGGTGAGATATGTGCGCTATAAAAATCCTCGATAATTAAAATAATAATAATAATATGAGTCCGCTTTGTGTCGCCTTGTGGTGAGATATGTGCTCGTTATTATTATTATTATTATTATTATTATTATTATTATTATTATTATTATTATTATTATTATTATTATTATTATTATTATTATTATTATTATTATTGTTATTTATTATTATTATTATTATTATTATTATTATTATTATTATTATTATTATTATTATTATTATTATTATTATTATTATTATTATTTTCCTGTTGGATTGTTAAGAAATAGACTAAAGACCTATTTATTGTCCTCAGAGTGATTAGTTTGTATGGACTGTACTTGGCCAAGCACCATTGTCGCTCTCACTGTCTTCCCTCCCCCACACTCCCTCCCCACTTTTCTTTCCTATCGTTTGATTTAGTTTTTTCACTTCCTCCTTTTGCGCGCCGAGCATTCGTTTTGGATGGATACTTGCACTGTACAAGTGGACATCATCATCATCTTTCTTCCGCTCCACCCATCCTCCACCACACATCCTCCCCTACCCCACCCCCCCTATTGTCTTTGTAGCAAGGTTGTGACCATAACGTGGATACATGCTTGCTATATTTTGGGAATCCTTGTCTGATTCTCAGAAATGTGTGTGTGTGTGTGTATGTGTATGTGTGTGTGTACGGTGATGGGTGTATTTGTGTGTGCGTATGTTTTGTGTGTGTGTATGTGTACTGGCGTGTTTTTATTTCGTGTGTCTTTTTGTGTATGTATGTGCTAAGCGCGCACGGGTGTGTTGTGCGTGTGTGTTTGCCTGTATTTATGAGTGTATGTGTTTGTGTCCGTGTGTTGCGTGTTTTTCTTTGTGTGTACGTGTGTGCACATCATAATTTTTTTGTCCCCAGAGCGGTATTCTTTCACGATAAGTGAAGAAAACAAAACTATAATCAGAAAAGCATGGTGTTGTCGCGTAAAACGAGAAAGAAATAAATACATTTATCTTGTTCCGCTCTTATTCTTTTATTTCTTTCATGTGTAATATTTCCTTTCTTTTAGTCTCTCTTTTTGTCTGTCTTCTTTCTTGCGCTCTTCACTGTATCAATCCAGCCCCCTTTCCTTCCAAATTCCAAGGTTGGTTAGAAGCAGACGATGCAGAGTCAATTACCGGCAGCAGACGTCAATCACAGAGTCGTCTCCCTTTGTACCTCACGTGAAGCGAGCTGACCAATCGACCGCCACCGGAGGCCTAAGCAGTAACCAGGCGTGAATGCTGATTGTGTATGCGTGTAGTTGGGGGAAGAGTAAAGGAGAAATGGTTTGGGACCGTTTGAAGCATCCAGTTTGAATCATCCTCTTTGAATCAACTCGTTTCAGACGACGTTTTGAACTAACGGACATTACATTACATTACATTATATGATTATTGTCTTAGGTCCAGCGGACTCTTCCGAGCCAAATCAGGACCGGACAACCCCCGATCCGCATAAAAGCTCTGCCGAAACATTCCTAGTGGGAAAACTGAAAGCTCTCCACCAGCCAGCCACTTTACAATAAAGACATCCCACGCAGGGGACGCTGAGGCTGTACTCTAATTTATCGAACCCCAGGTTACAAAAACAAAGTAGAATACAAACATCATTATAAATTATCAACAAAACACATGTATACATATAAAATGCCTACATTGCTAAATAATAACATCATAGGAAGCCCTAGTGACCACCTGGCAGAAAGCGTCCAATATTCCCAAGCTGATCCAACAGACCTCATACACACACAAATAAGGAGTCTTGTCCCGGAAGTTTTCAAGAAAAAAGGTAGGAGACTGGTCTAGCGAAGAAGAAGATAGTATAGCAGATTGATAGAACAGAGCAGGAACGAGAAAGAGCAAATGAGGAAGACAGCGACAGTGGGAATTTAAAGCACTAAATTTCCAGAAAGTGGGGATACTATTTATACTGAAACCCCCGGCACCCCAACGGGGGAAACTAACGGACACGAACTTTAGATTCAATTGTCGCTCACACTTAACACACACACACACAAACATGTTTGAATAAAATACAATTCACATTGGTCTCTTAGATTGCATCAGGCATTGTGTACGTTCTTTTAGGCGCAAGTTTGAATGTCAACCCCAGGCGCACTTTTGTGATTATTTACGCCGATGTCTTCAAGTTCTTTTTCGCCTTAAAAGGCCCCAATTCGAAGGCTTTGTTTACCGTTTGGCGAAAACGGGTTTACCCTAAAATTCGCATTGTTATTACACTAAACAATGATACAGCGCTCAGATCAACCGCTAAAGTTTGAATTTTCCATTTTAAGTTCTGTCAGGGAGTGATTTCCCCTGCTTTAACGGTACAACGTGTGACCTTTGACCCCATTTCTGACTGAACCACGCGGCTTGTGTTTGGTGTCTGGGGTAGGTTAGGGTCTATCGTATCCACCTACAACGAAAAACCTTACCGGGCAATTGTTTTTACGGGTTCTGTCTCTTACCGGCTTTGGTAGATGCTATTTTTAGCTCCACAATGTTGGCTAGCCTTTGCTATTAATAGGCACAAAAACAAAGGAGTTCATTCATAAAAAAACACCAACAACTGTACTTTCGAAAGAGTTATTTTGTTGCTGTCGTACTAGTTTTTTTTCTGTCAGTGGGGCACGGATGTCAGTTTTGATGGGTACAGCTTGAGCAGGTCTTTGGTCTGGTAACTGCACTATTTCAGAAAAATTCATTAATTTTCATCTTCACTGGCTATCAGTTATCTCTTTCCATATCATCCCAGTCTCAACATTTACATTGCTGCAAAACACAAAGAATGAAACATGTTACCTGAGGTATATCCAACTTTTGAAGTTCAGGAGCCTCTTCGATCATCTCATCTGAAACAAATATTGAAATATCTTCTATGATTATAAACCATGGTAAATTATTCCATAGAGTGCAACTGGTACCATTGGCCAATGTTGGTAAAACTAATTGTGCTACCCTTAAACTGGTACTGTTGGCAAAACTAACTGTGCTACCCTTAAACTGGTGCCGTTGGGGAATGGTGGTAAAACTTATTGAGCTACCAATAAACTGGTACCGTTGGCCAATGTTAATAAAAACTAATTGTGCTATCATTAAAAGTTTGCATGCAGTCCACTGCCATAAAGGGCTATGTAAGTACTGAACCATCTCTCGTTCTTATTCCCAATAAGGATACTTTTTCAATGCCTTCGTTGGGGTGCCGGGGTTTCAGTATAAATAGTATCCCCACTTTCTGGAAATTTAGTGCTTTAAATTCCCACTGTCGCTGTCTTTCTCATTTACTCTTTCTCATTACTGCTCTGTTCTATCAATCTACTATACTATCTTCTTCTTCGCTAGACCAGTCAACTACCTTTTTTCTTGAAAACTCTTCTGGGACAAGACTCCTTATTTGTGTATGAGGTCTGTTGGATCTGCTTGGGAATATTGGACGCTTTCTGCCAGGTGATCACTAGGGCTTCCTATGATGTTATTATTTAGCAATGTAGGCATTATATATGTATGTGTTTTGTTCATAATTTATAATGATGTTTGTATTCTATTTTGTTTTTGTAAACGGGGGTTCGATAAATTAGAGTACAGCCTCAGCGTCCCCTGCGTGGGATGTCTTTATTGTAAAGTGACTGGCTGGTGGAGAGCTTTCAGTTTTACCACTAGGGTTGTTTCATCAGATCTTTTATGCGGATCAGGGGTTGTCCGGTCCTGATTTGGCTCGGAAGAGTCCGCTGGACCTAAAGCAATAATCATGTAATGTAATGTAATCTAATGTAACTTTTTCAATGAATCGGTCTATATCTCCGCTTGTGTGTCAAAATATACAAATTATGAGCTAGTAGTAACAATTCTCGTGTCCAAACATTATTTTAAATCTTTTAAAATTTCATTTTCTTTCCCACTTACCTGTAAGTTCATTCAATGAGGTGATGTCTTCACAGGTGCTTAATTTCTTCACCCAGGTATGCCAGAGTTCCGCCATCCGCCTAAACCTTGACGGCAGTTTCTGCAGCAACTCACTGTGAATGTTAAAAGGATCTGTTGAGGGGGCGTGTCCAAGCGGGCTTCTTTAACCCTAACCCTAACTCATTCTTACCGCCGCCTGCAATTGTAGCATCTGATCCACACAGAAGCAGGCCCATTCTGTATTAAACAGCTCGAGGGGCGGCAGATTCTTTTAAGCAAGGCCTGGGCGGAAGATTTTGTCAGTAGGATGCTTACTGTGTCGAAACAGACACATGGCCAAATTCGCTCGACAAAAGTTGGGTTTCCTGAACTTTTGGCGGCGGGGAAGGCAAAAGATCAAAGTAAACACTAACATGGTTTACACTGTTGGCTACGAAGTAAACATCTAGACGTAGACCTGTGTTTTAAGGAGCATAAAGTGAGCATCCAAAACGGGCTCTTTAAGCGAGCCTGATGTCAATTATAAAAAAAAATCTGATAATAGACGAAGTTTTAGTATTCCTCATCATAGAAATTGAGAGATAGAGAGGGAGGGTGTGAGAAAAAGAGAGTTAAAAGCTTGAAACTTTTTTTTTGTATAAAGGATACAGATTTTAGACTAATGATAAAGTCTTTCAGTCTGTCCCTTAACAAATTAACATAATAAAAAACCCTTTAATATTAACTTGGAAATCATCACACACACACATGCACACACACACACACACACCGACACACGCACTCACACACTATAGTCTTTGTCATTATCTTTAAACAATTTTAGACACCCATCCCACTCCCAGAGAGAGAGAGAGAGAGAGAGAGAGAGAGAGAGAGAGAGAGAGAGAGAGAGAGAGAGAGAGAGAGAGAGAGAGAGAGAGTCGGTTAAACATGTCGAAAGGGATTCGATTCACTCACTCAGATGACGTGCCGATAACATAACCTTTGCCACTCGTGATCACGCAGCGCAGCGCCCCTACTTTTTCAGGTGAGAGTATAAAATCGGAGGCCGAGACTGAGACAGAGAGATCCTTCCCCTATACGCTATGTGTCAGGGGATGTTAATCTACCACCGAGACAGAGAGGGAGAGAGAGAGAGAGAGAGAGAGAGAGAGAGAGAGAGAGAGAGAGAGAGAGAGAGAGAGAGAGAGAGAGAGAGAGAGAGAGAGAGAGAGAGAATATGTGTGTATATATATATATATGTGTGTGTGTGTGTAGGAGAATGAGATAGAACCGCAGAGAGAGAGAGAGAGAGAGAGAGGGAGAGAGAGAGAGAGAGAGAGAGAGAGAGAGAGAGAGAGAGAGAGAGAGAGAGAGAGAGAGAGAGAGAGTGAGAGAGAGAGAGAGAGGAGAGAGAGAGAGAGAGAGAAACTTTGAAACTTTTTGAAATTTTTGAAACTTTTGAAACTTTTTTATTAGGGATAAAGATTTTAGACTAATGATACAGTCTAATCTTCCAATCTGTCCCTTAAGACATTAACATAATAATAATTAACCTTTAACTTTAACTTTAGCTTGGAAATCACATCACTCACACACACACATGCACACACAATCACACCAACATCTTCATCATTATCTTTAAACAGTTTTAGGCAACCATCCTTCCTCCCCATATCCTTCACCCTTAGAATAATAATAATAATAATAATAATAATAATAATAATAATAATATAATAATAATAATAATAATAATAATAATAATAATAATAATAAATTAATTTTGAGATCGTTCATATTTGCACTTTCATAAAAGATATGGTCGTTGTGCTTCAGCATTTCCTAGATTTTGCGCTGAATCTAAAATCTGCCTGAACCGATTTTTTTTCCTCTTGCAGATAGTTTCGATAACGAGCCCATTATGCCATGTGTTCCTTTTGCTTCGTTAGGAGTCACAGCACCGCCAAGAAAGATAACATTTTGAAAAGGCTTATTTTTCGGCATTGTGTGTGTCTGAAAATGCATTTGAATAGCTTGCCATCTTTCTTAGTTGTTGTTGTTGTTGTTGCTTGAACTCTCAGTGCTGAGGTGAGGAAGCTCAAAACATTGTGATGAAAGAGGCAGAGAAACAATTTATCGTTTTGTAAACAAGCATTTATTTTTTACTGTTCATTTGGGATTTGTTTTGGGGGGGTGTGGGTGGGGTCGGGGTGGGTGGGAGGGAGGAGTAATATAATTTTCTCACCCTAGCCGATGAAACTGGAGTTTACCTTCTCAAAGAAAGCACGGCAGCCGCTTTGTAGCACCACATTGGAAAAATTGAGAACATGACGTAATTAACGCTGTCATGTAATTAATTTATTTATTCAATCGTTGTGTTTGTTCTTCCTCCTCCTTCTCCTTCTCCTTCTCATCGTCTTCTTTTTCTTCTTCGTCATCATCATCATCATGCTCTTCTTCTTCTTCTTCTTCTTCTTCTTGCATATTATCATCATCGTCGTCGTCACCGCCACCACCATTATCATCATCATCATCATCATCATCATCATCATCATCATCATCATCATCATCATCATCATCATCATCATCATCATCATTATCATCATCATTATCATCGTCATCATTTTGTTGTTGTGTTTCTTCTTCTACTTCTACTTCTACTTCTTCTTCTTCTTCTTCTTCTTCTTCTTCTTCTTCTTCTTCTTCTTCTTCTTCTTCTTCTTCTTCTTCTTCTTTTTCTTCTTCTCCTTCTTCACATTACAACCACTGATAAATAGCATACCCCCCCCCCCTACGCCCACTCACTCTATCGCTCCTTCTTGCACCAGAACATTGGTGGCCAAGTTGCCAGTTGCCTTATTTAAACTGCCTGGCCCCCGGAGGTTACTCATTCTCGCCTGTACGTTTATTTTTAGTCTACATTTTTCAGTAATACCTGTGGGTTTCTTTTTTTCTTTTACGAGGGGGCGGGGTGGGGGATATGGGGGGGGGGGTTATCAGTTAATGCATCAATCATGAGGCCGACAGGTGGAAATGAAAACTGTGCGAAAACTGCGACCATGTTCCCCTTATCCCCTTATCTCATCAGTGCTTTCTCTCTCTCTCTCTCTCTCTCTCTCTCTCTCTCTCTCTCTCTCTCTCTCTCTCTCTCTCTCTCTCTCTCTCTCTCTCTGTCTGTCTGTCTGTCTGTTTTCTCCATCCATCCCTGTGTATCTGTCTGTCTCTACCTGTGTTTCTGTTTCTCTGTCTCTCTCCATCTGTCTATCCTTGTCTCTCCTCCTCACTCTCTTTTTAATGTAATGCACTGTAATCATTAATTACATAAACAATAGTTCAATACGTAGATAATGTACTGTACTGTAATGATTAATTAGATATACAATAGTTCAATACGTAGATAATGCATGACAAATGAAACTAAAAACCGTGAATTTATTGAAAACAAACAAAACAAGAAATCAAACCCACAAACAAAGGACCAAACAAACCAATATTAAAACATAATTTATAGATGGCAAGCGTGCTTGGTTCATTTGCTACTTGCTGACCAAGTCGGAGAGAGAGAGTCTTTAAAAAGTGTGTTAAATAATGTGATTCAGCTAAATCTCTTTAAATCGTATATTTCGTTTTCTTAAACTTCGTGCCATTCAGAGAATAAAAAAAAATTAAAAGGCCTTTCGGAACAATCATTTGCTAATTTAACACGCACGCATTTTTGTAGTCGTGCTTCCTGCTTCACAACCAGATTTCTTAAAATCGTCTCCGTCGATGTGAAAATGAAAATTATTTATTTTCTTCACTGCATGCAGTCTTTTTTTTCATACTTCATCCATTTCTTGAGACTCAGCACGACTGGTGTTGTTTGAACGAAATTCACCACCACCACCATCATCATCATCATCATCATCATCATCATCATCATCATCATCATCATCATCATCATCATCATCATCATCATCATCATCATCATCATCATCGAGGTAATACACATTGCTGCGATCGGTGGAAAGTATCGCCAAAACTCCCGCTAGCAGCAGGTGAAAGTATTCCCTCCATCCCTTCAAAGTATACTTTGGGCTCGCTGCTAGCCATGGATGCGAACCGCAGTACTGTTTAAAAGTGATGGAAAGA
>CM072527.1:843372-885872 GCA_036898135.1 Oncomelania hupensis
CCCCACTGCTGCCGGGTTGAGGGCGTCGGATGAAATTCCGTGGTTGGTAAGTCTGATTCGATTTAACTTCATTTGATGTGAACCGATTTGATTTGCAGTTGATTGTACTTCGAGGTGGATTTGAGGATTTCTTTCCATTGGTTTCCAGGACACCGTGTGGTGCCATTACCCCTGCCAATGCCCGGTGGAAGAACTGAAGTGCGAGGACGGGGTCAATGTGGTGAAGGACGGCTGCAACTGCTGCTATATGTGTGCCCGGCAACAAGGGGACATGTGCACCCCTCGCGCAACCTGCGACACGGGCAAGCAGCTCTTCTGCGACAAAATGCCGGGCAACGACACTGGCCTGTGCAAAAGTGAGTGGTGAACTTTTTTCGTGTTGATGTCTTTGGTGGTACTAATGACGCTTTAGTACTATCGTGCCGTAGTCATCCAAATTAATAGGTACTCCCTTCCTGTCCGGATGTCCTTGGGATCAATCAACCGTCCACACTGCTGTGGCTTTCGACGTCATCATCATCATCATCATCATCATCATCATCATCATCATCATCATCATCATCATCATCATCATCATCGCTGCTGCTGCTTCTGCTACTTCTAGTACTACTACTACCACCACCACTACTACTACTACCACCACCAGTACTACTACTACTACTGCTGCTGCTTCTGCTACTACTAGTACTACTACTACTACCACCATTACCAGTACTACTACTATTACTTTAATAATAATTATTATTATTAGCATTTGTAAGGCGCCTACCCTGCGGATCTAGGCGCGCGCACACCAACATTCATCTAATCATACATTCATGTTTTATATCTAATACTAGACAGCATAGAAATGCATGCACACACGCAGACACATTATATCCTAATCAGTAATTAGGCAGGGTTTCAGAAAGGGAGGTCGACAACAGATCATATTGTTAAAATTACCACACATATAAAAAGACAATTTGCAAAGAGAAAAAGTGTTTTGGCTACATTTTTTGACGTAACAAAAGCATACGACCGAGTTTGGCATGCTAGACTGCTGTATAAAGTAAAACAAATTGGGTTGTCTGGTCGTATATATAATTATATTAGTACTTTTTTGAAAAATAGAAATATAAAGGTTAAGATGGGGAACTCATATTCTTCTGGTTTTGCTACTGATATGGGAATTCCACAAGGTTCTATAATATCTCCAATTTTATTTAATATATTACTTTGTGATTTGCCAACAGCTTTAGGTAATAGAGTAACGCTTGCTCAATATGCAGATGATCTAGCTATATGGATGAATGTAAACTTAAAAACGAAAACCTCTTTGTATGAAATAAAACACATTGAAAAAGTATATCAAAAAGAAATAAACAAAATCACTCAGTTTATGAATCAAAACGGTCTCGAACTATCAAAAGAAAAAACAAATTTGGTTCTTTTTAGTAATGGTCGGGAACCAAGACAACTTCCAAAATTAGTAATTGAAAATGAAGAACTAAAATATGTTAAAGAGGTTAAATTTTTAGGAGTATATTTAACATGCAAGTTACTTTGGAAAAGACATATAGAGTATGTAATACAAAAGGCTGTTAGAAGTTATAACCTATTAAAAATTATAAGCAAACAATCTTGGGGACAAGATGAAAAAACATTAGTTAGTTTATTTAGTTATTGCCCTAGTGAGATCAAAGTTAATATATGGACAGGAAGCATATTTTTCTTCTCCAAATTGTTACCTAAAAAAGTTACAAAGCGTAGATAGTAAGGCAATAAAATTAACTTTAGGAGTGCCTATTCATACAAAAACAACAGAAGCATATAAACTTGCAGGAATTTTGAACTTAGATGAATATAGGAGATTATCTTGTGCGAAATATATAATCCGAGCTAAATTTGTAAATAATAGTACAAATGAAGAGATTTTTATTAGATCGGATGTAGATTTTCCAAAACATGCCCAAAAGGTGCACTGTTTTCAAACAATAGCAACATATACTAAAGATCTTATCCAGTTAAATATACCACATATTCATATTGATAATTTACGAAAGGACATAATATCACCAGTACCTCCATGGGAACTTGAAACAGCACATTACGATATACATTATTGTAATGAAAAAAGAGTCAAAATCCGAATCTTCTTGCAGTTGAAGCTCGGAGTCATTTATGTGAGAAATATTCAGGAAAATTAAAAGTATACACTGACGGATCTGTTTTAGAAACAGGGGAAACAGGAGCTGCTTTTGTTATACCAGATTTGAAAATATCAGAATCGTTTTATATAGGAAAAGGTTATTCTATTTTTACTGCGGAATTAATTGCTATATTAATGGCTCTAAATAAAATTTATAGCTTATGTCTGAATCTATTTAGTATAGTTCTGTGCGTAGATTCTCTATCTGTTTTAGATGCTCTAAAATCTAATATTCACTGTGAACGAAAAGAGATTATTTTTTAGATTAAGAACGTTATTCATGGACTGATAATTAGTGGTACAGAAGTAACATTTTGCTGGATTCCATCACATTGTGGATTTCTATATAATGATTGGGCTGATCATGCTGCAAAATTAGGTGCATTAAATATTAATTCCCTATCAGTTAAATTAAATCTGTCTTCCAAAGAAATTCAAAACAATATTGAAAATGATATTGTAAGGAAACTTCAATTCTATACAAACTATAAAAATATTCGTGGATTTTCCAGATCAGTTTCATCTATGGCAAACAGAATATTATTAAATTCAATTAAAACCAAATATTGTAAAAATGTAAAGTGCATTTGTGATGAACCTCTAACTCTAAAACATATATTATTTGATTGTATTCAGATTCATCCTCTTTTGCCCCTTGAAGTAAATACTATAACATCAGTTAAAAACATTAGCAATGAATTAAGTGTGGGATTGGCAAAAGTTTTAATCAATTCTCCAGTTGCTCGTTTTATTTAACTGAAATTGTTATTATTCTGTTAGATAGATCGTAATACTCCCTGTGTGCATGTTTGTGTTTATATGTTTCTGTTTAAATGCGTGAATCTGTATGTATGGTCTTTATCATCTCGATGAAAAAAGACGTTAATAAAACAACCAACCAACCAACCAACACGCAGACACACGACACACACAGAGAAACACACAAAACAAGAATACTAAATGAAGAAAGAATGTAAATTATGTAAAGTGCTGCTGAAAGAGAAAGGTTTTCATGTTGCTTTTAAAACTTTGAATTGAAGGAGAGTGTCTGACATTGGAGGGAAGAGAGTTCCAGAGCTGAGGGCCATAGACAGAAAAAGAGCGGAGACCATGTGATTTCCGTTTGTAGCGGCCTTGGCGGAGGAGTCGAGTATCGCTCGAAGAGCGAAGGGTGCGAGAAGGATTGCACACAGTTACTAAATCGTTAAGATATTCGGGAGCTGATCCAGTGATAATATTGTAGCAAATACAGGCTGCTTTATACTTCATGCGTTTTATAACAGGTAACCAGTGAAGTTTGCGCAAGAGAGGGGTGTATGGTTGTTTTCGATTTGACTTGAAAACAAGCCTCGCAGCAGCGTTCTGAACTTTTTGAAGGGGTGCTAAGGTAGAGTCATTGCAGCCAATACGTTAAGAGTTGCAATAGTCTATTCTGCAGGACAGTACACAACAAGTAACTAGTACTACTACTAATACCACCACCACCACTACCACCAGTACTACAAGTACTACTATTACTTTTACTATTACTAGTACTACTGGATGCTATACGCGCTTTATTCCTAAATCAGACTAAAAACGCGGCGATCTGTAACAAACATACAAACGCTGAGATGTTACAGACACTTCTATATAATTTATAATTTACGTGTCCGCAGTCGTTAAGTTTTTGTAGTATTATAACTTTTTGACTGAATCACTCCTTCCTTCCCCTCTCACACTCACCCTCCCCCCCAAAAAAAAAATTGAAATAAACAAATCCATATTTTTGCAAAACTGTGCGAGATGAGTTTTAAATAGCCCATACATTTCATTTTAAAAATATGATCCTGGCCATACGTCTTACCGCCGCTCGCTGTCTGTCTGTGCAAAACTTGCAAGTGAATTAATTAATATCTCAGAACCTATTTCAACTATCACAATCAAACTTGGTAAGATGGTGTATACCTATGAGATCTTTTACATGATGAGTGAATGAATTACTTAACTTGCACAAAGTGAACAAATGTTAGGCAAAAATGAAAAAAATTTCTCAAAATTTCTCTTTTTTTCTCGGTTATTAAAATTGAACTTATGATTCCTTGAAGCATGATAGACATCAATGAGACACACATACTTTACATATTTGGTCAAACCTCACTTCAAGGTCAAGGTCACTGGAGCTGTCCGAAGTCGGTTAGTATCTGTACTTTGAAGTGACCTTGACCCTAAACTATGAGATACATAAAATCCAAGCTTGTTTTATTTAGAGATGATAGATTGATCTTTCATATATGTTCCGTTTTTGCGTTGATCTTGAAGGTAAAGATCATTTTAAGTCTTGCAAAAACAAACCCATAAAGGGTAATCGTACAGTGGAATGGATGTTTATTTAACCCACATTATGCAACAACATTGGGTTATTTGATCAGACATGCATGAGAGGTCACGTGAAGGTAAGGTCATCACAAGATCAATGTCACTGAGGGTCAATGTCATCCCAAGTTCATCCCAACCGTTTTTAGGCATAATTCAACTTTTGCTGCAGTTTATTTGATTGTACATGAGCGTATTTGGAGCCGGAGGTCAAGGTCATCTAAAGGTCAAAAGCCTAGAAAGATCAAAGTCGGTATTGCTTTGCATTTTAAGGCCACCGTTTCGTGTTTTTTCATGGGCACTCATTTTCAAGTTAAATATTGCGAGTTCCATAAGGAGCAGGTGAGTGGTATGGGCTTTGCTCTTCTCGTTATGATTATGGTTCAACTTTAAATTGTTAGATTTGCTTTTATGTTTGTCCATGCGTGAGGAAGAATGTGTGGTCTAAAATCACAGGTACGTCAATAGACATTAAAATAACTCATTGAATTGAAGTGAATGTGTAAATACACAGCAAACACAAACAGAAATTCATCACTCAAAATGTGTGATTAAAACGCAAGTTGCTATTAGAGGACGAAAAGAAAATCCTATTTAGATAAACTGCATCCAACATCATTAATACTTAAATCGAATAATCACTCGGTTGTCAAGACAACGGGTTTGGTTAATGGTTCCTTCGAGTTGTGGTTAATGACGGACGTCATTGTCTTGAAACATTAAGTCATTAGTTGCCATAGCTACCACGGATGGGCTGATTGATGAGTTAAGAGCTGTTGACAGAGTCCAGTCTTACAGCGATTTTGCACAGGGATTGTTCTTGAATGGCCGTTACACCATTAAAATGTCATCTATTGTTTTCCATTAAACTGCCGTTTGTTTGTAACGGTTGTTTGATGTTGTTGTTTGATGTTGTTTGTTGTTTGTTTGTTGTTGTTTAATGTTGTTTTTGTTGTCGGTGATTTTGTTGTTATTGTTGTAGTTGTTGAGATGATGATTTTATTTGTTTGATTTGTTGTTGTTGTTGATATTGTTGTTGTTTTTGATGATAATGTTGATGATGACGATGATGATGATGATGATGATGATGATGATGATGATGATGATGATGATGATGATGATGATGATGACGATGTTGCTGATGATGACGACGACGACGACGATGATGATGATGATGATGATGATGATGATGATGATGATGATGATGATGATGATGATGATGATGATGATGTCGTGATTTTGAGATTTTGTGTATAATTTTCCGATTTACCTATTTTTGGTTAGAAAAAAAAAGATAGAGCAATTAACTCCCAGCACGACTTAAAAATTTTGTATTAATGTATTGATGTATATTTGAAGACTGGTGATAGCACAGACGATTCAGTCAGCGAAACATACTGAAATAAATTAAATTTGCCTATCCTATCCTATCCTGTCCCATAACCCGAAGGTCGTAGGGGCACCACAGATGATCGCTTAACCAGCATACTCCATCTTTCTCTGTCCTCAGCAGCCCTCATGGCTTCGCTCAGTGTCAAACCAGTCCATTCTCGAATGTTGTCCTCCCACCTCTTTTTCGGTCTCCCCCTTCTTCTACCTCCTTGCACTGTGCCTTGCAGAATGGTCTTTGCAAGGCCTGATGATCTGGTGACGTGGCCATACCATCGGAGTTTCCGTTTCTTCACCACTGTGAGCAGGTCATCGTGTTGTCCAATGGCTTGTGTGATGGTCTGTCGGACTTCAACGTTGGTGATGTGTTGGGTATAGGAAATGCACAGAAGTCTTCTGTAGCACCTCATCTCCATGCTTTGTATTCTTCGTTGGAGATCTGCTGTGAGGGTCCATGCTTCGCAAGCATATAGGAAGATGGAGATGACCAGAGATCGCAGCAGTCTTACTTTGGAATGTAGACTGATGGTTCTGTCTTTCCAAATGGGCTTCAACCTTGTCAGGGCAGCAGTTGTTTGTGCGATCCTGGAGAGGACTTCCTGTCGAGACCCATTGTCTGACACAATGGCTCCTAAATATTTGAAGCTGTGCACTGTGTTGAGGGATTGGCCTTGTACTTTGATGTCCGTGTTGATGCCATTGGTGTTGTTGGTCATCATTTTGGTCTTCTCTGAACTTATTTCCATTCCATAAGCTCTGGAGGTGGTGTCAAGCCTCTGTACAAGCTGTTCAAGTTCTTGTTCCTCTCCAGCCAATCCATCAATATCATCCGCAAAACGAAGATTGGAGATTGCTCTGCCCCCTATGCTGACTGTGCCTTCGTGATCTGCAAGAGCATCTGACATGATGCGCTCTAGGAAGATGTTGAAGAGTGTTGGAGAGAGTAGGCATCCTTGACGCACACCGATTGTTGTTCTGAACCAGTTCCCGATGACGCTGTTATGGAGGACTGCACTGGTAGCCTTGTCATACAGGCTTTTGATGACTTCTATGATTTTAGGGCTGATGTTGTACACTTTCATGGTTGCCCATAGAGCTGCATGCCAGACTCGGTCAAATGCCTTCTTGAAGTCTATGAACACATGATATAGATGTTGTTGGTGCTGTAGGTATTTCTCACAGATTATTCTGAGGTTGAAAATCTGTTCAGTGGTACTTCGCCCTGCCATGAATCCTGCTTGTTCTTCAGCTATGATTTGTTCAGCTTGTGGTTTCAACCTGTTGAGTATTATTTTCAGGAGGACCTTGCTGGGATGGCTGATGAGGCTGATGGTGCGGTAATTTTCACACTCCTGAAGGTTACCTTTTTTAGGAAGAGTGATGACAAGCGACTGGGTCCATGGTGTAGGCCATTCCCCACTCTGCCAGATCTTGTTACAGATAGTGGTGAGAGCATCAGTCATCGCTTCTCCTCCTGCTTGTAGCAGTTCCGCTGGTATGTTGTCCACTCCCGCTGACTTCCCTTTCTTCAGCGATTGCACTGCTGCCTCAACTTCTTCCCGGAGAATTGGGAGGATTTCTTCTTCTTCTCTGCTCTCGGGACATGCTAGAACTGATGGGTCTCCATTTGGTGTATGGTTGTAAAGGTCAGAGCAGTACTCTGTCCATCTGTCCAAGACTTCTTGTTCTTCTGTAAGGCAAATGCCAGACTTGCTTTGGATAGTGGAGACTTTGGGCTGTTTAACACTTGTCAGCCGCTTCACAGTCTGGTAGGCCTTCTTGCTGTTGTTCTTGTTCAGATTGTTCTCTATTTCCTGGCATTGATCTTCTATCCAGTTCTCCTTTGCTGTGCGCATGCCTTTTCGGATGTCATTGTTGATTTTTCGGTAGACATCAGCTCCCTGTGAGGTGTTCTTTTTCTTTTTTAACTCTCTTCGTTTATCACACAGATCCAAAAGTTCAGGTGTGATCCACGGCTTCTTCTTTGGTCGGTGCTTGCCAAGGATCTCAGTGGCGGCATCTGTTACAGCTGAGTTGAAGGTATTGGTCATGGTGTTGACATCTACTTCGCCTGCCCCCAAAATAAGCAGTGGTGCAAATTTCCCTCCAATTGTGGCCTGAAATATTTTTGCCACCTCCGGGTCTTGCAGTTTGTCCAGGTCGAACTTCAGCCTAGTGCACTTTGCTGTATTTACTCTCTTCAAATGGAGCCGGAAAGACATCATCACGAGATCGTGGTCACTTCCAATGTCTGCTCCTGGAAAAGTGCGTGTCCTGCCAATGTTGATGCTTGATCTGAAGCGTTTCTTGACCATGATGTAGTCGATCTGGTTGTGATGTTCCCCGCCGGGACTGTGCCATGTCCATCGTCTGGATTTTTTGTGGAGACCAAGCGTGTTTGCCAGTACCAGATTGTTGTATCTGGCAAACTCCAATAGCCTCAGACCCCTGTCATTTGTCTCGTTGTTGCAGTGGGGTCCGCATGTGTCTCCCCAGTTGCGGTGCGCATCTTGGCCAACCTTGCACCATATTAATTTTCTTATTAAACGTATTAACTCAAAATCCCTTGATTAGATGATTAATCGCCTTTTAATTATTCGTTCTTCCTTTGGTTTATATTTTTTCCCCAAACATATTTGTCTTACTGTCTGTTTTTCTACCGACCGCCTGCGCTTCGGACTCCTGAAATCTTCGGTTTGCATTTTGACGGCTTAAATGTTTTATTGTAATGAGATAGAAGTAAATAAATAACTTATAAAGAGAGAAAAAAACAAAACAAATGCAAGTGTCAGGAGCTACAAATGTTCCTTTTAAATAAAATCTTGTTTCAAGTAAAGCCATGGATAAATAAGACAACTTATATTTGTAGCTATGTATGTAAGCTTATCCGTTTGTTTCTTATTATTTTGTTCATTTGCAAGGCTAGCACTTTTCTTAGTTGATTGCAATTCTATTAAACTAAATGTTTATTGTCGCTGGTGGGTCGTTCTGTTACTATAGCAACACGTGCTATTGATTTACCTATTTCATTATCAAATGCGTTTCTCATTATTTTATAAAGTTTGAAGGCTAGTTAGCCGTTTTCTTGGTTTATTACAGTTCAAACTGTTAACGGTCGCTTATGTGTCTTCTTGTTCCTATAGCAACGCGCGTACAGAACCCTTGTTTTGTGGACGGCGTGTCGTACAAGGACGGGCAGCAGTTTGAGCCTGACTGTGCTCGCGTTTGTACCTGTCAGAATGGTTTCTACGGCTGCGTCAGGTATGGATTTTTTTGGGGATTTGGGGTCTTGTAAGAGTTTTGAAACATAGCCTAATACTTTGTCATCTTCCAATGCAGGATAAAATTCCAGGAAGTTTTGAAACGAGACCTACGTGCTATGCAGCTTGCAAGGCAGAATAACATTCCAGGACGCTTTCTCAGCGAACGGATTTTTGGTTTGGGGATTTTTGGACTAAGATTTTGAAACATGATAATAAATAATAGGATGCTATCACGCGCTTTTTCTTCAACCGAACTCAAACGCGGTGATCTGAAGAGATTGCTATTACAGAAGTCGAAATAGAAATCAATTTTTAATTTTGAAAATTGTAGACTGACTGCACCACCCAATACCATTATTGAAGGGAGGGAATAACTCGAAGTACTTGGAGAAAACCCTCGGAGGAAACATAACCTGCTTGTCAGCTTGCAAGATGAAACTCCGGGACGCTTTCTCAGGGAAAAGAATGGGCACCGGGAGCTGTCGCTTCGAAATACACCACCAGCCAGGGCAAGTAGGAGTAAGCCCGGTCTTATACAAGCATACAGTAAACGTTTTGTCGCCCCTGTGCCTTCTCACAAGCCATTAGACAACACGATGACATTCTCACTGTGGTGAAGAAACAGAAACTCCCATGGTTTGGCCAAATCACCAGAGCATCAGGCCTTGCAAAGACCATCCTGCAAGGCACGGTGCAAGGAGGCAGAAGAAGAGAGAGATAGAAAATGATATGGGAAAACAACGTTCCAGAATGGACTGGCTTGATACTGAGTGAAGCCATGAGGGTTGCTGAGGACAAAGAAAGATGGAGTACGCTGGTTAAACGATCATCTGTGGTACCCCAACGACTTTCGAGTTACTGGATAGGAATAGGATAGGATAGGGATAGCTCAGTGGTCAGAGCGCACGACTTGTGTACGTGCGACTTGGGCGACGTGGGTTCGAATCCTGACTTCAGCAAACTATTTTCTGATTGCTGGATATTACGGGCTAGCGCCTTGAGAAGCTCTCTGAGCTTGTAAGTGCGCTCTATAAGAGAAATCTCTTTTTTTTAGGATAGGATAAGATAGGATAGGATAGGATAGGATAGGATAGGGTAGGATAGGATAGGATAGTGCCTGCTCTATAACCTTTTCACTCTATCTGTCCCATACAGCAAGTGTCCACATCCAGGCAAGCCGCCCTCAGAGATGACGTGTCACAACCCCCAGCTGTTGCCGGTTAGGGGAAAGTGCTGTAAAGAGTGGACATGCGAAAAGCTGGAAGCAGCCCCGGATGGCGGCAGTATCCTGGACGGGACGCGCGGCCTGGAAAGTGACAACCTCATTCTGCAAAGCCCTCTCTTTTGTGAGCTGACATTTTCCATTTATTTGGAGTAGGATTAGAATGATTAACTAAGCTATGCAATTCCAGCCCATTCAATGCAATGCAAATCATCATTGTGCTTTGACTGT
The DNA here is from genome assembly GCA_036898135.1 of Oncomelania hupensis. Classification (NCBI taxonomy): domain Eukaryota; kingdom Metazoa; phylum Mollusca; class Gastropoda; order Littorinimorpha; family Pomatiopsidae; genus Oncomelania; species Oncomelania hupensis. The sequence goes on from CM072527.1 coordinate 854,024, forward strand.
AAAGGTCAGGGTATCAAATAATGTTTGTTTATTTTGTGTGTGTGTGTGGCGATGAGTAAATACTTGGGAAATGGAATTAGTGTCACACTAAGCGATAATAATTAATCGTAATAACACAGGATGCTCTCACGCGCTTTTTTCTTCAATCGAACTCAAAAAACGGCGATCTAAAGAAATCGCTATTTAAAAAAAAAGTCGGAATAGAAAACAATTGTGAATTTTGACCTGTTACCTTGCCTCAGTCTTGACGACGGCGAAGACGACGACGACAACGGAGATGACGACGCCAAAGCCTTACTGCAACATGCGGACGACGGAATGGTCTCCGTGCTCGGTCACCTGTGACGCCGGCGTTTCCGTTCGTCTGCTGACGGATCCTATGACGTGCACTATGCGACAGGAACGTCGGGTCTGTCTGCTGCGGCCCTGCGGCGACATTATCACCACTCATGTAAGCTTTTTGCTGCTGATGGTGATGAGTGTGGCAACGATGGTGATGAGTGTGGCAACGATGGTGATGAGTGTGGAAACGATGGTGATGAGTGTGGCAACGATGGTGATGAGTGTGGCAACGATGGTGATGAGTGTAGCAAAGATGTGATGGTGATGATTTTGTCAACGATGGCGATGATTATAGTTATGACGACGATGATTACAGTTACGCTGGTGGTGATTGTAGTTATGATGGTAATGCTTGTAGCAATGATGATGACTATTGTTGCTATGATGGTGACGATAGTAGCGATGATGGTTGATGACTGTGGCAATGAAAATGTTTTGTTACAATAACAATTTTGTTCATCTCTTTTCCTCGCCGGGGATTTATTAATTAATTGGTTAAGCGATTGACTGGTTGATTTGATTGTTTTGTACGTTAATTCAGTCGAGCATACAGTCATTCTTTCTTTCTTTTATTCATGCATTTATTCAGTACCACCGCCGCGGTAGAGCTTTCGTCTGGCACACCAATGACCCAGGTTGAAATCCAGTGGTGGGCAACATGAAATCGAAGTGACTGTCCATCTTATCAGTATGATTGCTCGGGTGGTTCAGTTTTGATTAAGGTCACAAATCCCCTCTCTTCCCCTGGGATGTTTATCCCGGTCGGCAAGTTCGCAAATGGAAGGAGGTGGACAGTTAAAACTTCAGCGTTCATGCTTTTATTCGTTTAGATATACAGTTATCAGTTAAACAGTTATATACACATGCATTCACCCACTTGGAATGTTGTAGGCGGCTATTGTTTTTCTCTGCAGGGTCGAGACAAATGCACGCCGACGACGCGCAGTCCTGTGAAACAGCACGTGCAGTACATGGACTGCATGAGCCTGCGTCGCTACCGCCTGAAGTACTGCACCACGTGCAAGGAGCCCACGCGCTGCTGCTACCCACAGCGCGTGCGTACGCGCTCCATGCGCTTCCAGTGTCTCGGGGGCACGCGCGAGACGCTGCAGTTCATGTGGATCAAAAAATGCCGCTGTGACTTCCGCTGTTACCGCGTGGACAAACTGCGCCTGCGCAAACGGAAGGCCAAAAGGAGGGAGCGGAAGCTGCGCCGCTATCGGTCCAAGATCGAAGGACACTTGTTACGTCATCAGCACCATCAGCGTCATAATAATGACGTCAACGACGGCGGAGGTTAATTTTTTTTACAGTATAATATTTTTTTAACGAGAAAACACTGTTAGACAATTCTATTACACTGACAAAAAACAATTTATAGTGTTTAAAACATAAACAATTTTGCAGGGATTAATAAAACGAAGTACTATTAAAAGAGCTACTTCAGCATCATGGTGACGGCAGCCACAGAGTAGTATCATGGTGGCGTCCGCAACGGAGAGGTCTCATGGTGACGTTAGCGACGGAACAGCCTCGTGGGGACGTCAGAGACGGAGACGCAACATGGTGACGTCAGCGACTAGAGACCCCTTGGGGTCATGAGCAATCTTGCCACTGTAGATTGTTCTAACCTATAAAGGGAAATGTGAAAGCCCCAGGTTTTTTTTTAAAGTAAAATTTACGTCCCCGGACACATTAAGCGTATAGGGGACGGGTTGAAAACCTGTCTTTCCTTTATAGGCATGACCGATTCACTGCGGCAACAATACCCCCGTTGGAGTGCCGGGGGTTTCAGTATAAATAGTATCCCCACTTTCTGGAAATTTAGTGCTTTAAATTCCCACTGTCGCTGTCTTCCTCATTTGCTCTTTCCCATTCCTGCTCTGTCCTATCACTCTGCTATACTATCTTCTTCTTCGCTAGATCAATGACCTACCTTTTTTCTTGAAAACTCTTCCTGGACAAGACTCCTTGTTTGTGTATGAGGTCTGTTGGATCAGCTTGGGAGTATTGGACGCTTTCTGCCGGGTGGTCACTAGGGCTTCCTATGATGTTATTATTTAGCAATATAGGCATTTTATATGTATGTGTTTTGTTGATAATTTATAATGATGTTTGTATTCTATTTTGTTTTTGTAACCGGGGGTTCGAGTAGTTGGGGTAAAGCCTCAGCCGTCCCCTGCGTGGGATGCCTTTATTGTAAAGTGACTGGCCGGTTTGAGGGCATTCAGTTTTCCCACTAGGGTTGTTTCAGCAGATTTTTTATGCGGATCGGGGGTTGTCCGGTCCTGATTTGGCTCGGAAGAGTCCGCTGGACCTAAAGCAACAATCAATCAATCAATCAATCAAGCGACTAGAGAAGGCGGACGAAAGTGTGTAGCGTTTTCTTATCTATAGACAACAGTAAATTATCTTTAGGACGATGAGGCTTGAACCTGTAAACCATTTACAATTTTCTCCCATACCATGGCCCATGACACCAATGTTAAATGCCACCGATACTGTGTTGTGTGTGCCATCGTGTGCCGACGTTGTTGATTTAGTGTGTGTCATGCAGCGTGGCTGAGACTAGCCCAGTACCTCCCTCTCTACAGTGGCACTACATTTGGATCATCGCTAGCAAAGTGTTTACTACTACTACTACTACTACTACTACTACTACTACTACTACTACTACTACTACTACTACTACTAAGCTACTACTAGATTTATCATAGATACAGAATGGTTTGTTTTGTTCAGATTGTGTTTTGGAGAAACCAATCCGCCTCTCAAGTGTTTGTGTTTTCCAAACCGCATAAGAACAAACATGTAATATTTCCTTAGATCCAAGCGATATAACCACATGATAGTGAAAGTTCGCAAGCAAAATAACATCGGCCTATTTCAGTGTCTTCTACGTAATAGGACTGTATTCTGTTTATTTATTTGTTTGTCTTGTGTTAATATCTAAATGAATATATTAGAGGTTCGTTCTTACGCAGTTTGAGAATAAGCCGTTCGAGCGGCGAATTCGTTTCTCCAAAAACCCATTCTGGTCACAACACCTTGTGTATGCTAGCGAGGAGGATCCACTGTCAACGTGTATGATGCCTATCTGTGATTGACCTACATAGGACTGTACGCTATTTACCGCTTCAAGGATCCTCTTTCTGCGTGCAATGTCCCCGCTCTCTCTCTCTCTCTCTCTCTCTCTCTCTCTCTCTCTCTCTCTCTCTCTCTCTCTCTCTCTCTCTCTCTCTCTCTCTCATTAGCTAGACAGACACACGGTAACGCCTCGGCGACTCTCAGCAACAACTGTATGATAGGAATGCTTAGAATTGACGGGTTTCTGTACTGTGCTCTACCTGCTTTATTCCATCATTACTACACATTTGCTTAAAATGATATATGGCGACACCTATATAATAATAATAATAATAATAATAATAATAATAATAATAATAATAATAATAATAATAATAATAATAATAATAATAATAATAATAATAATAATACATCCATTTATATAGCGCACATTTCTTACGCGAACAGTGTTTATTCGATGCGATACAGTGAGAAGATGTAATTGTCGTCAAATTATTAAGCTAAGGATTATTATCTTGCATGTTGATGCATTTGCACGTTTGGAGTTGGGGTTAATGAATTATCTTTGCCCTCGCTTTAATTACCGTCTCTTAATTTGTGTTGTAATTTGTAGTGGAGAGATTAACTTAACAAATGATTGTATACAAGTGACGGTGAACCTTTGCGAGCTGTTAAGACTGACGATATTGTAATTGTGACGCGATGTTTCGAGAATGGGAGAATATATATATATATATATATATATATATATATATATATATATATATATATATATAAGTTATTATCTTTGGCTGTACAAAATGTACCCGTTGTGTGTCCTCGTGCGATTTCTCACATTAAATTCAGAACCATTGTTTTTGCTATGTGTACCACTTATCATTACCAGTCCTGTTATGTTAGTCAATCAATCCCCCCGTTGGGGTGCCGGGGGTTTCAGTATAAACAGTATCCCCACTTTCTGGAAATTTAGTGCTTTAAATTCCCACTGTCGCTGTCCGACAGACCATCACACAAGCCATTGGACAACACGATGACCTGCTCACAGTGGTGAAGAAACGGAAACTCCGATGGTATGGCCACGTCACCAGATCATCAGGCCTTGCAAAGACTATTCTGCAAGGCACAATGCAAGGAGGTAGAAGAACAGGGAGACCGAAAAAGAGGTGGGAGGACAACATTCGAGGATGGACTGGTTTGACACTGAGCGAAGCCATCAGGGCTGCTGAGGACAGAGAAAGATGGAGTATGCTGGTTAAACGATCATCTGTGGTGCCCCTACGACCTTCGGGTTACGGCACAGGATGGGATAGGATAGGTCGCTGTCTTTTTTATTTGCTCTTTCTCATTCCTGCTCTGTTCTATCAATCTGCTATACTATCTTCTTCTTCGCTAGACCAGTCACCTACCCTTTTTCTTGAAAACTCTTCCGGGACAAGACTCCTTATTTGTGTGTGAGGTCTGTTGGATCAGCTTGGGAATATTGGACGCTTTCTGCCAGGTGGTCAATAGGGCTTCCTATGACGTTATTATTTAGCAATGTAGGCATTTTCTATGTATGTGTTTTGTTGATAATTTATAATAATGTTTGTATTCTAATTTGTTTTAGTAAACGTGGGTTTGATAAATTAGAGTATTGCCTCAGCGTCCCCTGCGTGTGATTTCTTTATTGTAAAGTGACTGGCTGGTGGAGAGCATTCAGTTTTACCACTAGGGTTGTTTGAGCGATCTTTTATGCGGATTGGGGGTTGTCCGGTCCTGATTCGGCTCGGAAGAATCCGCTGGACCTAAAGCAATAATCAAGTAATGTAATGTAATGTTAGTCAATCATTGCTACCACGTCATTGTAAAAATTAAAAAAATAATACTAAAATAAAAATTAACATGAATCGACGTCATTTCCGCCTATTCACCCAAAACTTCTTGCCTTACCAGAAATGTGTATTGGCTAGGCAGTCATTGATGTTTTACGATGAGTTTATTACATGAGTATATATCCTTGAAATAACGGAATCCTACTACAACACACAACACTCCCTCCCTCAACTCTCCTTTACCCTCCCTCCACACACACACCTCTACTCCTTCTTTGGCTTCATTCCCTGTCATGACAGAAATGGAAAATTCTAACTTTTGCGGTTAGTTTGAGCAAGTCAAGACCACGTAATTCTTGTTTAATGGGAGCAAGTAAAGTCCATTTAATTCGTGTTTAATGGGAGCAAAAAAAGTCCATTTAATTCTTGTTTAATGGGAGCAAATAAAGACCATTTAATTCTTGTTTAATGGGAGCAAGTAAAGTCAATTTAATTCTTGTTTAATGGGAGCAAGTAGGCCTAAAGTCCATTTAATTCTTGTTTGATGGGAGCAAGTAAAGCCCACGTAATTCTTGTTTAATGGGAGCAAGTAAAGTCCACGTAATTCTTGTTTAATGGGAGCAAGTAAAGTCTACGTAATTATTGTTTAATGGGAGCAAGTAAAGTCTACGTAATTCTTGTTTAATGGGAGCAAGTAAAGTCTACGTAATTATTGTTTAATGGGAGCAAGTAAAGTCTACTTAATTATTGTTTAATGGGAGCAAGTAAAGTCTACGTAATTCTTGTTTAATGGGAGCAAGTAAAGTCCACGTAATTCTTGTTTAATGGGAGCAAGTAAAGTCTACGTAATTATTGTTTAATGGGAGCAAGTAAAGTCTACGTAATTCTTGTTTAATGGGAGCAAGTAAAGCCCACGTAATTCTTGTTTAATTGGAGCAAGTAAAGTCTACGTAATTCTTGTTTAATGGGAGCAAGTAAAGTCCACGTAATTCTTGTTTAATGGGAGCAAGTAAAGTCCATGTAATTCTTGTTTAATGGGAGCAAGTAAAGTCCATGTAATTCTTGTTTAATGGGAGCAAGTAAATCCCACTTAATTATTGTTAAATGACTTTACTTGCTCCCAATAAACAGTAATTACGTGGTCTTTACTTGCTCCCATTAAACAACAATAATTATGGGGTCTTTACTTGCTCCCATTAAACAACAATAATTATGGGGTCTTTACTTGCTCCCATTAAACAACAATAATTATGGGGTCTTTACTTGCTCCCATTAAACAACAATAATTATGGGGTCTTTACTTGCTCCCATTAAACAACAATAATTACGTGGTCTTTACTTGCTCAAAATAACCGCACAAGTTTGAATTTTCCATTTCTGTCATCACAGGGAATTATTTCCCCTGATTAACGGAACCACTACTACGCTCTGCGATCTTCTAGACGACGCTTTGTTAGTGCTACAGCTGTAGCTAACTGTTGCTATTAATAGACACACACCCTGCGCAATGTATTGATTTAAACGAATAGCGATACTTTCAAAAAAGATGGGGTGTTTGGGTAGTTGTTGTTTTGTTTTTTACTTCAGTGGGGGCAACATTCGCTGTTAACAGGATTTGTCAATAGGGGAAGAGGGGGGGGGGGGGGGTGGGTGGGTGGTGGGTGGCGTGGTAAGAGTGGATTCTTTTAATATAAAGCATATTGCTCAGTTGCAACTGTGATAATAGAGTGGCAGAGTGGTATAGCACTTAGCAGTGTTAAACGCTCGGCTGGAGTGACAGTGGTTGCAGTCTGAACTGTGACAGAAGATTTTACAGAAGTTTTATTTGTTGTTGTTTTCTCACGGGCGTGCATTTTCTGTAATTACTCTTAATTAACCTGTGTTTCACTCATTCTCAGATACGTAACTACCCCCCACCCTCCCCTCCCCCATCCCCACCTCCTACCCCTCAACTTCCCTCTCCCCCTCTCACCCGAGAAAAGGAGAACAAGCTTAATACTTTATTTCAGTTCATATAATTATTAGCACAAAGAAATACAATGAAATCCTAATTATACATAGTTTAGTATCCTATCTCATACAAATATTAACTCGGAAAATAAAAACAGAACAAATCTTAATTATAAATAGTTGTAAATTGTGTTATGTATGTTGTGCATAGTCTACCGCTATTCAGTGACATTGTTATTGTATAATATTTGTGTTGAAAATCGATATAAGTTATGTATCGTTTGTTGTAGATTTTAAGACCTGGGACCGGCTTTATGAATGGGAGACTTAACGCTTCTCAGTTGATAGGAAACTTAGAGGCGTAATTAACTATTCGTTCCTTACATCCGTTCATAAAACTGGCCCCTGAATGTCCCTGATTGCTGTTGATTGTCTCGTAGAGTGTAACACTAGTGTATAGTACAGTACCCAAACATAATATCTTTGTATATCTTGTATCTTCGAATATCGTGTCTATCTTGTATCTTCGGGTAAAAGATCATATCCTAATGCGCTGCCTTTAAATGAAACTGCCGTTCATTTAAGCACGTAGCCTACACGGCCTGGTCATGAATGAACAAACATCTCCAACGAGCACGGTGTCTTGTCATTAGCGGGCCCCCCAAAAACTACTCCTTGCTATAGTGAAGAGGGTGAAAGTTGATTGGCTTGGTTTGGTCACATGACGACGCGACACGGCCTTCTTTTGGGGGGAAACTCAATCTGTAAGAAACAGTTGAAGAAAGCAGGCGCAGAAGAAGGCAAAGCAAGAGACGGACAGCCGAGGATGTCAAAACATGGACGGTGCTAGCCATGTTCCGCATCCCCACAATAGCAGCAGACTGACTGAAGTGGCGAAAACTCTCCGCCTCGGCGTCTTTCGTGTTTCCACAACGGTCCAAGAGGCTGAGGGATTTGATTGGATTAGGTTAGATTCAGATTAGATTAGATACAACTCATTATTACGTGTGTATTGACTTACGGATTGGATTAGATTAGATGAGATCAGGTGAGATCCAGATGTGGTGAGATGGTATAAAATGAGGTAGAACTCCTTATTAGGGATGTATTGGCTATTACGGCAGCGTTATTTCAAGGCAGTGTGTTACTATGACTTCAACTCTATAACGTAATTCAAAGCAATAAATCCTTATACTAACTTAATTCTGAACAGTGTTGTTGATATTGTTAACAGTGTGGGACATCTTGTTAATAATGTTGGAGATCTCGTTAATAATGTTGGTGATCTCGTTAATGATGTTGGAGATCTGTTAACAGTGGGCGGTTTTGTTAACGGAGATCTTGTTAACTTGTTAACAATGTTGGAGATATTGGTAGCAGGACCCACCGCCGTAGCTCAGAGGTAGAACTTTGGCCTGGCACACCTTGATGACCCAGGTTCGAGTCCCGTGGTGGACAAGATAAAAGTGGACATGGTTCACTGTCCTACTTAGCAGTATGATTGTTGTGGGGGTTCAATGTTGGTTAAGGTCCAAACTCTCTCTCATCTGGGATGGTTCGTTCGTTTGTTCGGTAAAGTAATGTCCTCGGACACATGAGCGTACAAGGGACGTGATCTGGGATGGTTATCCCCGTCTGTCATAGTATCGCCAATTGTAGATGTAGACGTTACTGTTGACGGTGATATTGTTAACAGCATTGGAGATCGTGTTAACAACGTTGTCGACCGTGATAACAACGTTGGAGATGCTGTTAGCAGAGTTGGAGATATTGTTAGCAGTATTGCTGACATTGTTGCTAACATTGTGGCTAATGTTGCTCTTGTGCACTCGTTATTGTTGCTATTATTGTTAAATCCCTTTGGTCATTGTCTACTTTTTATTGGGTGTTGGATTGTTATTTAAATGTATCCGCCACATCCGACAAAGGACAAACACATTAAGTTTATGGTTGTTGGATTTATTTGTTCATTTAAACAAATGTTTTAATGTACTTATCTAGTTATTTATTTGATTAAAATGCTAAACCCCAAATCATTTATTCCTCAATTCATATACTTATTTATTGTTTATTTATATTCTGTTTAATGTTTGTGTGCATCTTTAAATGTATTTATTTATTTATTTATTTGTATCATGAAAGAAGAAGAGAAGGAGATGATGATGATAATGATGATGATGATGATGGTGATGACGATGGTTATTATTATTATTATTATTATTATTATTATTATTATTATTATTATTACTTCTATTACTACTACTATTATTGCTGTTATTGTTATTATTATTTTTATTGTTATTATTAATTATTTTATTTATTTATTGACTCATTATTCCTTAATTTATTTTCACAATTATTGCTAAGGTATTTATAATTTGTTTAGTGTGAGAGTTCTTAATGAAATGCGTGTGTTACTGTTGATATTGTTGTGATTGTGTTGTAATATTACTGTTTTCATGACAGGAAAAAAAACCAAACCAAACTCGAAAATATACTCGCGAAAGAACATTGTAAATAAACTTATCATGACAACTCGGTTTTTTGGTTGTTTCTTCGTTTGTTCTTGGGTGTTTTTAATAAATAATTTACTTCCATTGTCTAGGTGTGTGTGTGGGGGTGGAGGGGTGTGGGGTGTGTGTGTGTGTGTGTGAATGGGTTTGTGTGTTTGTGTGTGTGAGAGAGAGAGAGAGAAGGAGAGAGAGTGTGTTTGTTTATTTAGTAATTTATTTCTTCCACACTGAACTTACTGTAATACAATAAATCGCAACAGTATGCGAAACCCCAAATCATTTATTCCTTAATTCATATACTCGTTCATACCGACTACAGAATACAGAATTTATTCAGCGAAACGACATAAAAACAGTACAAATGGAGATTGTTCCGATGTTCATACCCATGTTCACTGTGAATTAAGAAAAAAACAAGAAGGAAAGAACAGATCTGTGATGCTAAAATGTTTCGCAAGAGATTACATTACATTACAGTACATTGCTTTTAGTACTATCTTTCGCTCTTTCAAACGGTCATATCGAAACAAGGGAGAGAACTTGTTTCCAGTACATGTAGAGAAAAACCAATGCGGAGTTCTCTCCCATCTCTTTTGCTGTTGCGGACCTGCGAAGTCTATAAGCATTGTGCGTTACCTCACAGGGGCAGTACACGATGTGGGTGCTTATAGAGTAGTGGATCCACAATAGCATAGAGATAGACATCAGTACATGTACGTGATTATAAACAGGGCGCTGGATGCATACGTTAAGTCTTTTGAGACCTATCTACCTCTGCGTTTTAGGGGATCCACTATAATTAATATATAATAATATATATTGATTCCATGGTAACGTTTATTAGATGAATGATTCCATAATAACCTTTAATAGAAGGACTATCCTATATTTAATTTCTCAATAAAACATACACTCCAGAGATCTATGCGTGGTCTTCTTCTACTTATGTGTTGTACAGAGTCCTAGCCTATATTATTATGTTTCCTCGCTTATCGAAAGTTGGTGTCAGAAGTGATTTAGTATCTTGTAATGTACTCAGATCAGTAGATTTTTGTAGGAGCAAGGCAATGTACTTCTTGTTAGCTTTACATTGTAACTCACATTCATCGTCACATCTCCTGTTATGATTCACAGTGAGTGTTGTCCCATTGAAAGAAAAAAAGTTTTTTCTTTCGAAAGTACATTTTTTTCTCACTTAAATCAATAAACTCATTGATAATGTGTGTATATTAATAGCATCAAGTCTTACTTCTAAAATAATAGCGCAGCTTTTCCGCTGTTGGAGGCAGAAGTGTGTTTATTTACCAAAGAAAACAAACCCAGAAAAAAAAAGGTTAAGAACTTTCCGCAATCGATTTATAGAACGTGTGTCTACCGTTTCATCTTTTAATTTAACAAGCATGCAAATTTTGAAGTAATTTCAACTTGTTGACAAACACTTAAATGTTACTTCTTCAATCATTGGCGAATGGAACGGGAAGAGAAAAATTGGGGTTATCGCAACAACCTCCAACCACGCCAATCCGCCATTGTTCTATACTCGTGCTATAACTTTCACACATCGACGCAATCGGACATGATCGGTATCATCATCATCATCATCATCATCACCCATCATCCTTATCAACCTCATCCTCATCACTACTATCACCATCATCATCGAGATCACGATTACCACCACCACCTCGACCAGTACCACCACCATCATGACCATCATCACCATCATCGTTATCACCACCGGCACCAACAATTGCCCCTTCATTATCATTGTTAAGAACACAGGCACGCATACCTTTCATTCATGGCAGCATGAAACATATGGAATTCCCTTTGTAAAATATTTATTTGTGATATTTTTTTTGTTTAATTTTACCACTTTCAGCTAAATGATTTTTACATAGAAGCATATTTTCTAAATAATTATTTGTTTAAAACAATGTAAGATTTTTGGAAACAATTTATTTTTTCCGTAAATATCTTATTATTTACCTAAACAATACATTGTTTACGTAAATAAATCATAATATAGGTAAATACAGCCCTGTTTCTAAATAAAAATATTATTTACCTATATAATACAGCAGATTGTGTTAAAAAATATATTATTTACAAATGTTTCTAAATAATTATTTGTTTACTTGTATAATGCATAATTTGCTAAATAAAGTATTATTTAAAATATATTGCTAAATAATGTATTATTTACGTAAACAATTCATTGTTTAGGGACTGCAATGTTCATTATTTAGGGGATTCCTGCTGCGCTCCCTTGTCATTTCCATCTCCCTATACGCTTGCAAAACAATTAACCCTCACAGCAGATCTACAACGAAGAAAACAAAGCATGGAGATGAGGTGCTATAGAAGACTTCTGGACATTTCCTATACCCAGCACATCACCAATGACGAAGTCCGACAGACCATCACACAAGCCATTGGACAACACGATGACCTGCTCACAGTGGTGAAAAAACGGAAACTCCGATGGTATGGCACGTCACCAGATCTTCAGGTCTTGCAAAGACCATCCTGCAAGGCACAGTGCAAGGAGGTAGAAGAAGAGGGAGATCGAAAAAGAGGTGGGAGGACAACATTCGAGAATGAACTGGTTTGACACTGAGCGAAACAGGGTTGCTGAGGACAGGGAAAGATGGAGTACGCTGGTTAAACGATCATCTGTAGTGCCCCTACGACCTCTGAGTTACGGGATAGGATAGGATAGAATAGGATAGGATAGGATAGGGGATTCCAGGATTCGCTTCAAAATTTATTTTTTCTAATTTTACTCCTTTCTATAATTAAATGCAAGGTCTTTTCAAAGATTGTGTGTATTCAAAATGTGTGTTAATAATGTAGTTTTCAACATAAATCACTCCACAAATTCGAAGATAAAACGTCCCGTACCTCGCAGACGCAAACGAAAGGTCAAGGTCAGTTTTGTGCGGGGGTGTTCAGTTTTTAAGCATCTCCGTCAGAAGAAACAAAAATGCTTTCTTTTTGTATTCATTTACCCAAATGCTGTATTGAGGCTGTGTTTCCGTTGGTTCTTTTGAGTTAAATTATGTTGTTTTTTTTATTTCAAACAGAAAATTTCAGCTTATTCGAAACTACCAGGAATTTGCAGGTCAGAGTGACAAGAAGCATGGCGGGAGTACTCTTAAAGCAAAGATGCCGATGCAGAAATAATGATGGATCACTCTTCTTCGGAGGCGTTACCGTTGCAGTTTCATATATTATTACTATTGCGAACGAATAAAAAAAACAGAGTGAAATAAAACACTTGCTTCATTTTAAATCGCAAAATGGCGTAAAATCACCACTTTGAAATTTTTTAAAATCACTACCGCATTATCTCACTGTTATACATGTATCTAAATAATGAAAACTGAAGTCCCTAAACAATGCATTGTTTACGTAAATAATGCTAACATCTAAAAAGGAAATCATTTATCAAATTCTTCTAAATAATGCATTATATAGGTATGTACCTATATAATGTATTTTTTTGCAGAGTGTGTTAAATACATTATTTAACACACTCCTCTGCTAAATAATGCATTATATAGGTAAATAATTCCTTATTTAGCAACAATGCCTTATTTACCTACATCATGATTTATTTACATAAACATAATATTGTTTAGTTAAATTATAAGTTCTTTACGGAGAAAATATGTTATTTAGAGAGATCTTACATTGTTTGTAAACAATGATTATTTAGAAAATCTGCTTTTATATAACAGTTATTTTGCTGAAAGTGTTGAAATAAATATTTTACAAAGGGAATTCCATAGAAACAGTCAGATAATAAAAACTCATGAGAAAAACTCAATACATTTTATTCTTTAAATGCAACAAAGCTCCCGATAATCCAACAGAGGAACGATCTCAACGAGCTTATACAATATCAGCACATAAAGAATCATAATAATAACTCAACCTCACAAAATACATGACACGGCAAGGGCTGACCAAAACACAGAACTCTAAATGAATGAAACAACTTGTCACTGAGTCTGTCACAGCAGCTCTAGCAATTAAATACATAAATACTAAATGAAATACTAGTCTTGTAGCTGATTGCTGGTAAACAATCAAATAGTTCAACATAGAATTTTGAGAACCGTAACTCCTTCAGCCGAATGAGAACATTGAGGACAAGCAGTCTGGAACTAGCTTTAATTAGTCTATATTCTTGGCTCTGATACTTCAACTATGTTTGACTTCTTCAAGATGAGAGTTTTTTTGGGTTTTTTTTTTAGATCACGATAAAGATAAGCAGTTAACTCTTCAATTAGCTCCCTTAGTCCAAAACATCAACAACATTGTATGTGTGGGTTTTTTTGGCCATTATTTTCCAATTCCAAGCAAGGAAGGCTGAACATACTGAGTGAGACAACGACGTGTAAAGACGGACAGAAGGAAGGAAAATAAGAATTTTCTTCGTTGGGTTATACTAATTTTCTTTTTGGGGTTATACTCTACAGCTAACTCCCTAAAGCCGAAGTCACACGACGAACAGTTCTGCCACAATGTTTCGCCAACATTGTTTACAAACTATTTTGAAAAGTTGTTTTAACAACGCATGTAGTTACGCTGGAAAGTAAATATCTGCAACATCTGCGCCAAAACAAGGTAATCTTCCCAGAGTTGCGAGTAATTGTTTTCTTGCGGGGTTATTTTGTTTGTAATAAAAAAAAAAAAAAAAAAAAAAAAAAAACTTGGCCGACGCCACCGATAGCAATGTTGAGCAGTGTTTCCCGATTACGCACAGTTGTTCCTCAATTACGCATAAAATATGAAAACTGACGCAGAAAAGTAGATCTCTATACGTGCGCGTCCTGCGGACGTAGCTAGCCTACACATTTTTTTCCCGAATCGCTGAAGTCGAAATTATGACAAATTAGTGGTTAATTAATTCACTGCAAACCCCCAACGAATACTTCCATAGCAGACGATTCAAGATTGTGTCGCGAGCTGACCTTTAAAATCACATGCGCGCGTAATGTGTACTTCCTCTATACAATCAATTTGGAGGCACGGTGGCCTAATGGTAGAGCTTTGGCTTGCGGATCTGAAGATCCCGGTTTAACATCGCAGCTTGACCGAGTGTCGTAGCTGAGCTGGGCGCCTTTGCGCATGCGCCAGGTCAAGTCGGGCCGTCATTTTCACGATGTTCTTAGGCGTTGTAACCCTAACCATAACCCCTAACCCTAATCCTTACTAAAGGACTACGACAGCACTGTGCGCATGCGTCGAATTTTGTAATGCATTTTAAATTTCGATCAATCAGAATGCTCACAGTCGCTCCCAGTCCGCTGGCGATACTAGGAGCTTTGACGATGTCACACCGGGTTCGAGCCCTGGCCGGGGCATTGTGTTGTGTCCTTGGGAAAGACACTTTAACCCCGTTCGGATGAGAGTATAAACCGAGGTCTAGTCTGTGTCGCATACATTCTTTCATAACGGACTTTAAGATCCCGACGCTCATGTCCTAGACGGGTGAGTGCCGGTGACAAAAACACACCCAGCATGCACCTAGGTCCTTCTCCCCCATCCCTGGCTGCCCAGGATTGTGCTCAGTTGTCGGGAGCGTTATTACGATGCGTCCAAAGGCTGCAAGTTGGCGCCTCGGGTGGCTTGAGTTAGATCCTGCATCGGCCAGCGCCTTGAGTCGCCAAGTACGGCGAAATATGTGCGCTATACAAATCCTCAATAATAATAAAATCATATTGCTGCTCACTAAATTGGGGACTCTCAAAATTTGCAAAAGTGCTCTTAAATTTTTATAACTGAGATTCCCACGGATTCTTATTTATTTTTATGCGATGGAACACTGGATGAGGTTATTCAACGTGCATCATAGCTTTCATAAAGTCCAATAAAATTGAGCGTTTGTCGCTGAGATGGCAACACAGTCTGAACATGAACGTATTCGAGTGTTTCACAAATGTTTTGTGCTTTGTGTTGCCTGTGTGGTTTCAGCTTTATAGTCCAAACGTCTAAAAATTGTTTTTTTTTAATTTTTATTATTGTATTTCACATTCCAAGGAAGACTGATCATATCAAGTGAGACGATGACTTGTAAGGAAGGAAGGAAAGAAAGAAATGAAGAAGATATAAAGAATTAAGTACGTCAGAGTGTTCTTTTTTTTCCTTCTAACTCTACAGTTAGCTCCCTTAGTTAGAATCTTCTTTTAATTTTCTTCTAACGCTACAGTTAGCTCCCTTCGTAAGAATGTTCTTTTTATTTTCTTCTAACGCTAAGTGAGCGCCCTTAGTCCAAAACATCTACACATTTGTTTTCTTCATTTCCCTTTCTCCTAAGAAGACTGAACATAGTGAGTGAGACAATGGCTTGTAAGGAAGGAAAAGATAAAAGTAAGACCTTTTCTTCATTTTGGGGACAAAACTGCAACCAAGCATGTGAAACATCCATGAAGCTTATTGGCTAACGTAAATCTGGATCATTAAAAAAATCTAATTACTCAATTAATTTACACGCAGGTTTAAAACTGGTTTTTTTCCCCAACGATTATTGCACTCGTTCATTTTTCGTCCATGGAGACTACAGTTTTTGTTCACTGCAAATTTTATCCAATGAAATCGCTCGTTGCAAGTAAACTATGTCATTTAACGAAAAGGCGAACCATTAACGTTGCGTGTCTCATTACTTAGACTGGCAGCCCATCACACCAGTCAAACTGCAATCATAAAGAAACAGTAAAAATATATACTACCTTATACTAACAGATAAATAAATATACTAACAAACAAAAAAACTTAATTAAAGAATGAACATTGCAGTTTAACGAATGAACATTGCAGATTAGGAAATGAACACTGCAGTTTAACGAATGAACATTGCAGTTTAACAAATAAGCATTGCAGTTTAACAAATGAACATTGCAGTTTAACGAATGAACATTGCAGTGTAACGAATGAACATTGCAGTGTAACGAATGAACATTGCAGTTTAACGAATGAACATTGCAGTTTAACGAATGAACATTGCAGTTTAACGAATGAACATTACAGTTAAACAAATGAACATTGCAGTTTAACGAATGAACATTGCAGTTTAACGAATGAACATTGCAGTTTAACGAATGAACATTACAGTTTAACAAATGAACATTGCAGTTTAACGTCCACACCCACCATTAGCGATGCGGCAGACGGGGATAATCATCCCAAGGAAGAGAGAGTATGGACCTATATCAACACTGAACCACCAGAGCAATCATACTGTTAAGACGGGCAGTGAAAATGGCCACCACTATCTTGCCCGCCACGGAATTGGAACCAGGCCATCAGTGTGGCAGTCAAACGTTCTGCCACTGACTACTCCGGTGGGACAAATAAATAAATAAATAAATAAATGCGCAAACATAAATAAATAAATAAATATATAAAGAAACAAATACATGCATACGTACAACAAAATTAAAATTACGCCAAAATCCAGACTTACCCGCAGCAGGTCATCCCTGATGGTGTACAGAAACAGCGAACACAGGCTGGGATGTCCACCCATGCCGTAAACATTTTTTTCCTCTGACCCTCGTAGTCACAATACACTGAAACATCATCCGAAACATTATCAATGTCGTTGTTGGTCATCATATACTTTATCAACTTTAGTCATCAGACTTATTTCAGGAGCGTTATAATGGTAGTCAGGTTGTAGTGTTGTATTTTCAAACACTTTGAAACAGTGGAGGGGAATCAGAACGAGCCAAAGAGCGGTCTATCTGTCGGTCGGTCCGTTTTTCGGTCCGTTGGAAGCCATATCTCAAGAAGCGCTGAACGGGTTTTGACCACAATTCAAAGGAACATTACCTAGGTTAGTAGCTGGCCATCCCGTGTCATCATAATTTGCTCTATCGCAAGGGTCAAGGTCACTGGAGTCATTTTGTTGCCAAACACGTTTTGCTTAATATCTCAAAAAGGGCTGAAGGGATTATGTTGAGTTTTTAGAATACAGGTCATTCAGGTCCTTGAGTAGCAGACAGGTTGTCGGTATTTGCTCCGAATTTCACTTTTTTTTTAACAAACAACTTTATTACCTTATTTCAATAATAACTGAACACCTTTTTAACTTTACAGATACTTAAACAATTGCTAAGCATGGTAGCTCATTCGTATTTATACTTTGCCAAAGGTCAAGGTTGTGGTGCTTCTCTAATTTTCTGAACACGCTGTATCTAAATTTGGCTGAGCCGAGTTTGAATAATATTTGCTTGCAGATAGGTCAGATCATGGCCTATAATAATTCCATGCTGTCATTTTGCATCGTTATAATAAGGCCGAGTAACAACACCAAGAAGATTAACGCTTTTGAATAATTAGGTTTATTTTTCGGCTGTGTGTGTTAGTGTTTGGATATACATTTAAATGCCTTGCCATCTTGTTCAGGCTTATAAATTCTGACCTACTATTAAGAAAAAGCGCTATATGCTTATTATTATATTATTATTATAATAAATTATTCCTGTCATTCGCCGTCTTTTCTCTCAAGTGATTTAGTTAGGTGGGTATGTGTATCAGTTTATAGTCCCCTCTCTTCCCGATAAGGATTTTCAGAGAGGAGACTGTTAGGTGGGAGGGTAAGGAGAAGGGGGTAGCAAGGGAATGGGGGGGGTATGGGGAAGGGGAAACAATATGAAACCATTGCATGGGGTGATTATGACACAGGTTAACAAAGGTGAGAACAAAATTAACAACACTTATTAAACTAAACAATAAGAAGTTTAACCTAAATGCTAACCTATACAAATAATGACCGATATGGATAAGGCTACAAAGCCAATCTATCTTATTCAATCCCGCGCTCTTTCTTATTCCTGAATAGGGAAGTCATTTATCAGATTCTGATACGTTTTTTCGCCTTCGATGGTATATTTCAAAATGAAATCACGTGGTTTTAGCCCAACTTTTGATATAATTATGAGGGTCTATGAGCGCCACAAACGCACACATAAATACACACACACACAAACACACACACACAAGCACAAAACATACACACATACAAGAACACCCACCCACACACACACACACACACACACACACACACACACACAGAGAAAAACACACATATTTTCTAAACATGTTTTGCGCTGTGTACAACCCCATTCCCCCTCCCTTCCTTCCCCCTAGGCCCTTCTTTTGGCACCACCATCACCACCACCACCCCGACCCCAAACTCATCTTTAAATTGTGTGGGACTTTGTTCATAAAAGGACGAAGTTCCAAATGTTACATACATGTTATAAAAGCTACAACTAACAAAAAATCAATAAGGCTTCGCGTTGCATGTATAATTATAAGCTTTTAAGAAAGCAAGAATTAACCAGAAACCCTATAACCGGTCACAGGCGGTGAATTATCCTCTTTTTTTTTCTTTTTTTTTCAAAGTGTAACCAACCGAAAGAAAATCAAAGCTGCCGGTATTGAAGACCGGTTTGAATGTTGACAGGACCAGGTGGTGCTCATGAATCAAAGCTGCCGGTATTGAAGACCGGTTCGAATGTTGACAGGACCAGGTGGTGCTCATGAATCAAAGCTGCCGGTATTGAAGACCGGTTTGAATGCCGGTTAGAATGTTGACAAGACCAGGTGGTGCTCATGAATCAAAGCTGCCGGTATTGAAGACCGGTTTGAATGCTGACAGGACCAGGTGGTGCTCATGAATCAAAGCTGCCGGTATTGAAGACCGGTTAGAATGTTGACAGGACCAGGTGGTGCTCATGAATCAAAGCTGCCGGTATTGAAGACCGGTTTGAATGTTGACAGGACCAGGTGGTGCTCATGAATCAAAGCTGCCGGTATTGAAGACCGGTTTGAATGTTGACAGGACCAGGTGGTGCTCATGAGATAGTCCCTTCCCCTCCCCCGCCCAAGAAAGAAAGATTTGGTTATCGGCTACAGAGTTTTGACAAGTCACACATGCGTAAATGGCTACTTACTCGTGTAGCTTTCAGCGACTATCCTGTCGCCTTCATCAGCACAGACTGAAGGTGAGAACTGGGATTCAGTTCACATCACCGTGAGTACACTCACGGCAATGTGAATGAATGAGCGAGGTGTAGGTCGCTGGCAGTTGGTGTCGGCCCCGGTCACGGTTCAGGGTGGGGGTGTGGGCTGCGATGTAGATAGCCTCTTTGACACCCCTCTGGAACCATTTGGTTTTTTTTTGTTTCTCATTGTTTGTAAGTGTTCAATGCAAGGAGTTTTCTACTTTATTCCATTCTGAACAAGAAAAGGGAAGTAACTAATCCTTTCGGAGTTCCCATTTCAGTTCCATAATAAGCGGAAAGGTCAGTTCTGTTCATTTGGTTTAGTGTTTTCCTTTCACAAAGTACCCTTGTACTCGCAGTCATATTATTAGGTAGGATAGATTTTTTTTAAAGTTTGTAAAGTAACTGAGCTTGCCATATGCTGTCAAAAGCTTTTGTGACGTCCCTTCACATGCCATAGAAGTTTGAATACAATACAATACAATACAATACAATACAATACAACAAATCTTTATTATCCCATAAGGAACTTCACAGCAATGTATGTCAGGCATATAAAACATATAATTAAAAACAGTCATGTTATAACATTTAACAAAGCTACAAAATCAATACTAAATTTATATACATTCTATAAATCTAATCACTTGCCTACTCTTACACTTCATCTTTTCCTTCAAACACCTATCCACGCACTCTGGTTCTATCACACGTATGTCAATGCCCTTTTTAGACAGTTAAAAAATAATAAAAATACATACAAACATAGTGTATATGATAGTTTACCACTCTGGACTTATAAAAAATTATTTTGTTGCAACAGTGTTAGATAAATAATCTCAGTTTAATATGAGTCTTAGTAGGTCAACAATATATAACTGTATGAAACTATGATCAACATAAGCAATAATACTGTTGACTGATTATAACAGTTGTCAAAAAATACAGGTAAAGCACGTAAATGGTATTTTAAAAGTTGGTTTACAGACATTCATAGTAAACACACACATATTATACACACACTCACAAACACACACATGCAAACGCGCATGTCTTCATAAAAACATGCACATACACTCAGCGAGATAGTTGGGAGACTCCTACATCAAGACAGTCTTGTGTTTGAGGGTCTGGCATTGGCCTCATTTAGCATTGATATGGCAGTAGGGATGAAGGTGTTTTTGTAGCGCTGTGTACGCATTAGTGCACAGCGGAATCTGCGATTAGATGGAAGAAGTTCAAACAGACAGGAAAGTGGGTGGGTAGGGTCTCGCTGAATTTTGACTGCCTTGCTGAGGGCTCTTTTGTAGAACAGTTGTTCCAGAGTCGCCTGCTTCTTGCCAACTATCTTGCTGCACACACTCTCTATTCCACACAACTGATTTTTGCTCTTCACATTCAATCCCTTGAACCAACAGATAAAAGAAAAGGTTAGAATATACTCAATAAACGCATGGTAACACATTTCAATGATATGACTGGACACTTTAAAAGATCTCAGCTGATACAAGATGTACATTCTTTGTCTGCATTTCTTGTAGACAACCTCGGCATTTCTGGAAAAGTTTAATTTGTGATCAACAATAATCATTGTGCCCAAGTACTTGTATTCCTACACCCTCTCTACCACCTGTCCCTTCAGCTGGAGTGCCGCCACATCTGTTACATTTCTCTTGTAATCAATTACCATCTCTTTTGTTTTGGTCACATTTAGTTCCAAACAATTCTGATCGCACCACTGTGCAAAGGTTGATATACTTTCCTCATAATTAGCTGCTGAATCTGAAGTGTCAACAAGAGCCGTGTCATCAGAAAATTTGATGATCCTGAGATCTTTTCGGTCACTGCGACAGTCATCTGTGTAGAGCGTAAAGACAAAGGGGGAGATGACAGTGCCCTGAGGGGTCCCCGTGTTGATAGTTTTGACATAGGAGGAGCAGGAGGAGAGAGACAAGGAGACAGCGAGAGCTGCATCAGTAGAGAAGGAGGATGGAGGGAGAGAGGATGTGGGGCCATAGGCGGGAGACCTGACACAGACAGTCTGTGTTCTCTCAGACAGAAAGTCAGCCACCCACAGGGTGAGGTGGGGGTTCAGGTTCATTGCTTCCAGCTTCTGCACTAAGAGATGGGTCTGCACGGTATTAAAGGCAGACGAAAAGTCTACATATAAGATTCTGGCTAATGAACCACCCTGCTCTATGTGCGCCTGACAGTACTGAACAAGGGAAAGAACCGCGTCTTCCACTGCTCGGTTACTTCTGTATGCAAACTGGTGCGGGTCTAGTGCTGTGTGCGTGCCTTGCTTCAGAAGCGAGAGCACAATACGCTCTAGGCATTTCATCACAACAGACGTAAGTGCAATAGGCCTATAGTCATTGAGTGTAGTGGGTTTGGCTTTCTTGGGGACGGGGCAAATAGTGGCAGCCTTCCAGCCTCTGGATACACTGTGAATGAAGATTGACAAATGACAGTGACTATGGCCAAAACACAATGAGCTCAACATTTCCGTGTTTACGGGTTTGCGTTGTTGCGGATTCTGATGGGTAGGCGGCGTTGTTGCTGTTGGTTTCGATTGGCTGCCAATGTTAAACGGTGTTCCATTTTGAGGTCGGCGGCTGACTCCAGTTTTTGGCGTCAGTAGGGCTGGTTCTTTGGGATCCCAAGTTGAGTGTAGCAGGTATGACATGCGTGTTGAAGCAAGTGAGAAAGTGATGGAGTGGTATGTTTGATGTGAATCTGGGTATATATATAAATATTTACCTGATCATTTCTCATTGTTTCAGTTGTTACATTGTTGATCATTTTTGTTAATGGTCGAAAAGCACAATCGGTATAGACCTTAAACGAAATGAATGGATGGATGAATGAATGTTCGTGTGTTAATGTAACTTCATATGAATCACATTGAATTGTTGTATAGTGAACATTGGTGCTATTTTATCAATGATCAATTCAATTCAGTCCCTCGACTTCTGCAGTAAAGGTGGGGGGGTTTCCCTTACTATATCTAATATAAGCTGGTTAAAGACAGGTTTTATATTGACTTAATTACATTTGCACGAAGAATCTCCCAAAAAGTAACATGTATTCTTAATTGGTTTAGTTTGCTGAAAAAAAGAAAGAACTCCATGAAAACGTCCTACAAGACAATTTTTTTAATTTATGTGTGTGCGAGGGGTAATATAACAATTTTTAAAACTGCCCATACACCTCCATTAACCCTCTCACCCTCTCCCTCACCCTCACTCTCTCTTTTTCCTCTTCCTCTCTTAGACTATTTTTCAGTGCCTACGTTTCGACAGGCTGTTACAAAATTCAGAGCTGGAATGTTTCCTGTAAATGCAAACTTATACCGATATGATGTGTTGTCCAAACAAAAATGTTAATTTTGCCCTGATAAAATTGATGACGAACGCCATTTTTTTTATTCGTCTGTCCGCTGTATAGGTCTCTTAGAAGTAAGTTTATATTTCCTAATAAGTACGACTTTGAACAATTGTTTTTGTCCAGCGATATTTGGCTTGATATGACGCTTATAAAAGCGTTGTCTTGCTTCCTGGTTTATGCAGAGAAAATCAAGAAAAATGAATAACCGAAGTCCGTAATGCGGTTCAAATGTATGTATATATATATATATATATATATATATATATATATATATATATATATATATATATATATATATATATATATATATATATATATATATATATATATATATATATATATATATATATATATATATATATATCATATGTTCTTCCATGCATTACTATCGTTGTTGTTATTATTATTATTATTATTATTATTATTATTATTATTATTATTATTATTATTATTATTATTATTATTGGACTGTTTTTGTTTGTTTTTAAAATTGTTTTATGACTCTTTTATTTTATTGTTTAATTAATTATTTTCTATTTTCTTCCTGTATATTGTATCAGTTTATTATTGTGTGTGTGGTTTTTAAATCGCGCGACGTGTCTAGGCGTCTGTTTGTTCATTATTCATGTAGTATGTAAATACGTTATATGTACTTGCGAAAGGGGTGTGGCCTAAAGCAATAAACCAATCAGTCAGTCAGTCAGTCCTCTTCCTCTCTCTTTTTCTTTCTTTCCCTCGCCCCACACAGAAACAAAAGCAACAACAAAATAACAAACCATACTACGATTCTAAATAAAGAATCTCATGTCATGTTTCAATTTGAAATAAAAAGAGCTGGTTAAAATAATGTTAAGAAACGGACAGCCATGTCTACCACTGCTGTGAAGTTGACCATTTTCTAGAGGAGGAGTCCCTTTGCTGTTTGGTCCCTCATTCCACCATCTCCCCCACAAACCCAACACTCCCCTCAATCACACTCCCCCTCCCACCTTCTTCATTCCATCCACTGACCACGATGACGTGAGAGGTTGAAGGACTACAGAAAAAGAGTATAAAGGGTATGAAAGACACACAATTAATTAATCAACAAAACAACCAATTAATTATAACTAACCTGCCAAATTATTATTCGGCTGAGGAGCTGCAGCCGCGCTTGCGTCAATCGTCAGATCTTTCTGATAACAGGCTCCTTCCACCACTGACGTCAGAACCAGTGACGCGAGCATCAATGAGGTCACCAATTTAAAGGTTGATGTCATTGTGGACTCCATTTTCTGTGAATGGCAAGTAATATGTAGATTTTTAAATCAAAGGTGAGAGCAAAAGTTTATACACTGAAGCAAAGTTTCACAGTATTTATGTTTACAATGGTTGCATGTGTAATGTAGGCAACAGTAGGCTATGTTATTTATTTACTTAATTAATCATGTTTTTATTTCACAGTATTCATGCACTGTTTTAATTTATTTTAATTGCTATTTATTCATTTATTTATTGTAAATTATTCATTCAGTATTTTAATTTCCTATAATAACTATCGTTACTAAGTCTTTATATTCTATCATCTGTCTAACAAGCTCTTTGGGATAGAAGAGTGATATTAATTAATACGTTACAATTTTTAAAATCACGCATCAGGAGCTCTTGTGATACGGACGAACGGTTTTCTTTTCAGCGCAATTTAAGATATAGGGCATTCACACTGCAGTGGCTGGCGATGTAGCCTAATAAAAAAGATTATGATATGTGTACAGTTTGAGGGTCAGTTTAACTGAACACACAAGGGAGGGAATAACTTTACTTTTGGAAAATATCATCCAATGACTTAATATCTATTGCGCTGGGACTTTTTATTTCTAACTGGGTGTTTATATCCATAGAAATCGAGAGGGTAATTCCATGTCCAATACATTTCATCACAACGTGTGCAGTTTGTGTTCTTAAAACCTTTGACAAACACATCGGACAAAGAATAATATGGGGGCTCGGTACCGGGCTGCCGTGATTTGACAAAACCGAGTAAGTCCACCTAAGGTCGAAAATGAGTTTTTTGCGCCATCAAACTTGCAAGAGAATGACGCATCTTACCTGTAAAAATCAAATCCGAACTATGTTTAGATTTGGAGATATCATAGAGTAAGTCCTTGTTAAAAAAAATTTAAGTGGGGGAATAAACTGATAAAACCAAGCAAGTCCCCTGCGATTTTGTTTCGGCGATCCTCTGGCTGATGCTCGAGTTGGCATGATGACGTCATTTTCTACAATAACCTGACAAAGAAAAGTAAGTCCTCCCGACCAATGAGAAAGCGCCTTAAGATAAAGTGGACCAGTGAGAATCCATGTTATTGCTGCTGTGCAATATTATTTTCCTGTGAAAATGATGACGAAATTTCGGTCAGCAAAGGACGTGTTCGGCTTTTTGAAAAAGAGTTTTCTTCATGTACTTTCCTGCCCACCATGAAGGATCCTGTAGAACTTCCGCCTATGCGGCAACTTCCACGAGGTGTGGAAATAAACAAACAAACTATCCTATCCTATCCTATCCTATCCTATCCTATCCTGTCCCGTAACCCTGAGGTCGTAGGGGCACCACAGATGATCGTTTAACCAGCATACTCCATCTCTCTCTGTCCTCAGCAGCCCTGATGGCTTCGCTCAGTGTCAAACCAGTCCATTCTCGAATGTTGTCCTCCCACCTCTTTTTCGGTCTCCCTCTTCTTCTACCTCCTTGCACTGTGCCTTGCAGAATAGTCTTTGCAAGGCCTGATGATCTGGTGACGTGGCCATACCATCGGAGTTTCCGTTTCTTCACCACTGTGAGCAGGTCATCGTGTTGTCTAATGGCTTGTGTGATGGTCTGTCGGACTTCGTCGTTGGTGATGTGTTGGGTATAGGAAATGCCCAGAAGTCTTCTGTAGCACCTCATCTCCATGCTTTGTATTCTTCGTTGTAGATCTGCTGTGAGGGTCCATGCTTCGCAAGCATATAGGAAGATGGAGATGACAAGGGAGCGCAGCAGTCTTACTTTGGAATGTAGAATGATGGTCATATCTTTCCAAATGGCTTCAACCTTGTCAGGGCAGCAGTTGTTTGTGCGATCCTGGAGAGGACTTCCTGTCGGGACCCATTGTCTGATACAATGGCTCCTAAATATTTCAAGCTATGCACTGTGTTGAGGGATTGGCCTTGGACTTTGATGTCCGTGTTGATGCCATTGGTGTTGTTGGTCATCATTTCGGTCTTCTCTGCACTTATTTCAATTCCACAAGCTTTGGAGGTGGTGTCAAGCCTCTGTACCAGCTGTTCAAGTTCTTGTTCCTCTCCAGCCAATCCATCAATGTCATCCGCAAAACGAAGATTGGAGATTGCTCTACCCCCTATGCTGACTGTGCCTTCGTGATCTGCAAGAGCATCTGACATGATGCGCTCTAGGAAGATGTTGAAGGGTGTTGGAGAGAGTAGGCATCCTTGACGCACACCGATGGTTGTTCTGAACCAGTTCCCGATGGCGCTGTTGTGGAGGACTGCACTGGTAGCCTTGTCATACAGGTTTTTGATGACTTCAATAATTTTAGGTTTGATGTTGTACGCTTTCATTGTTGCCCATAGAGCTGCATGCCAGACTCGGTCAAACGTTTTCTTGAAGTCTATGAACACATGATATAGATGTTGTTCGTGCTGTAGGTATTTCTCACAGATTATTCTGAGGTTGAAAATCTGTTCAGTGGTACTTCGCCCTGCCCTGAATCCTGCTTGTTCTTCAGCTATGATTTGTTCAGCTTGGGGTTTCAACCTGTTGAGTAATATTTTCAGGAGGACCTTGCTGGGATGGTGTCATGAATTGGCTAGTTTTACTCTGCCCATTGACTATTTAGCCTTGTGTAAGTAATTGTAATTATATTTATTAATCAGTTTATAGTCCCCTCTCTTCCCGATAAGGATTTTCAGAGAGGAGACTATTGTGATGGATAAATGGATAATTGTAACAGTAGAGAGTTAGTATAGTACACAGCAGCAAGTAAATTACACAGCAATTAAACCACACACCGCGAGCCCGACCCACGCTCCACAGTGAGTCAGCACTTGAGCTTTGAATCGGACCGTTTTAACCAATCAGAGCAGGCTCAGTGGGTAGAGCAGTATTGACTGTGTCAGAGCCTAACACAGTTTGAATCAGTCGTGTGTGAGACGAGGTAGAGTCAACATCTCCACAGCTAGAGAAATCTCTACACTCATAGACCAGGAAGCAGGACTTAGGAATCTTAGAATTCTCTCAAGTCACAACGGGCCTGAACTTGTCAGACAGGTAAATGAACACCCTTCTGTTTCATCGTGATATATTTGTATTATTGTTGAAATTATGTTTGAAGAATTTGCTATGCATAAATGTGAATTGTTAATCCGAATTTGCCGTACCACGTGGAAGAGCCGAGCACGAGGCGAAACACGACCGGTTGCGCCGCCATGTTGTATCCCGTACGGAACCACTGTTGTTTAACTTATATGTATGTTTGCAGACCAGTGGCTGTACCACTGAATGTTTATATTATTATTAATTCTGTATGTGTATAGTTAGCCACGTTTGATATTTATATATGTATAGGAATTTAGAGTGAGATTCCAGTGGAACCCGGAAGTAGCAGAATGTTCGTCGCTTATGTATAGAGATGTGGAGCTATCACTGAGGGCTACTTTGGCTTTCAGTGAGACGCTCTGCACAAACCGATTATTCAGGGTTGTGCAGAATTTCGTCTCTTATATTACAGACGAGCAGGCGAGCTATCCCGAGCTATCCCGAGCTATCCTGTGCACCCCACTCCACAGAAACGACTAGTTGGTTGAGGAGACTCTACCGCACAAGTCGGAAAGAGCTACCTTGAAAAACACCCTGTCAGACCCCACAGCGTGGCAAGGGAACCCAACTACACAACGACAAAGGTGTACCAGAAGCTACCTCACAGAAGGACTTCGACCGCACCATCAGAAAGTTAAGTGTAATCTCCGAAAGTGCACTTAAACTGATCATAACAGGACCACAGTAGTCCAACTCTTCAGAAACTGTAAAACGGACCACAGTAGTCCAAATCTACATGAGATATTATAGCAAGTGCCCGAGGAAGATATAACAGCTGCCTAGACTATCAGCGATCGAACTATTAGCAGTGACTGAGACATTTTAAGTTAGATTAGTACTTAGAGAATCTTGTATAGAGTAGAAGAAATAAATGTGTGATTTTAACTGTTATCAAGTGGCTGGACTACATATGATTCATAGCCGTGTGAAAGCTAGTGTGACAGTAATCTTTTACCATTTTTCTATCTATTTCTGTACCCCAACCTTAACACAGAACGAGCTAAACAAATAAATTTATTAAAGTAATTCATAGGGTGACTTACTAGCAGTTCCCACCGAATAAACGTGAGGGTCCATAATTCCATTGTGCAGAGCCCATAAACCCCACGTGACAGATGGATGATGAGGCTGACGGTGCGGTAATTTTCACACTCCTGAAGGTTACCTTTTTGGGGAAGAGTGATGACAAGCAACTGGGCCCATGGTATAGGCCACTCTCCACTCTGCCAGATCTTGTTACAGATAATGGTGATGGCATCAATCATCGCTTCTCCTCCTGCTTGTAGCAGTTCCGCGGGTATGTTGTCCACTCCCGCTGAATTCCCTTTCTTTAGCGATTGCACTGCTGCCTCAACGTCTTCCCGGAGAATTGGGAGGATTTCTTCTTCTCTGTTCTCGGGACATGCTAGAACTGATGGGTCTCCATTTGGTGTATGGTTGTAAAGGTCAGAGCAGTACTCTGTCCATCTGTCCAAGACTTCTTGTTCTTCTGTAAGGCATATGCCAGACTTGCTTTGGATCGTGGAGACTTTGGGCTGTTTGAAACTTGTCAGCTGCTTTACAGTCTGGTAGGCCTTCTTGCTGTTGTTCTTGTTCAGACTGTTCTCTATTTCCTGGCATTGATCTTCTATCCAGTTATCCCTTTGCTGTGCGCATGCCTTTTCGGATGTCATTGTTGATTTTTCGGTAGACATCAGCTCCCTGTGAGGTGTTCTTTTTCTTTTTTTTTAATCTCTCTTCGTTTATCACACAGATCCAAAAGTTCAGGTGTGATCCACGGCTTCTTTGGTCGGTGCTTGCCAAGGATCTCAGTGGCGGCATCTGTCAAAGCTGAGTTGAAGGTGGTGGTCATGGTGTTGACATCTACTTCACCAGCCCCCCAAATGAGCAGTGGTGCAAATTTCCCTTCAATTGTGGCCTGAAATAGTTCTGCCACCTCCGTGTCTTGCAGTTTGTCCAGGTCGAACTTCAGTCTAGTGCAGTATTTACTCTCTTCAAGTGGAGCCGGAAAGACATCATCAAGAGATCTTGGTCACTTCCGATGTCTGCTCCTGGAAAAGTGCGTGTCCTGCCAATGTTGATGCTTGATCTGAAGCGTTTCTTGACCATGATGTAGTCTATTTGGTTGTAATGCTCCCCCTGGGACTGTGCCATGTCCATCGTCTGGAGTTTTTGTGGAGACCAAGCGTGTTTGCCAGTACCAGATTGTTGTATCTGGCAAACTCCAAGAATCTCAGACCCCTGTCATTTGTCTCGTTGTTGCAGTGGGGTCCACATGTGTCTCCCCAGTTGTGGTGCGCATCTTGGCCAACCTTGGCATTCCAGTCGCCTTGCACTGTGACTATGTCCTTCTTCGGCACTTGGTCAAGGACCGCCTATAGATTTTCATAAAAATCATCCACTTCGCTGTCGTCATAGTCTGATGTTGGGGCATAGGTCTGGATGATGGTGATGTTGAAAGGGGCTGCTCTCAGGCGGATGGTAATGAGTCTACTGGGCGGCAACCCATGACAGTGGCTAGAATGTTCTTGTGGACCAAGAATCCAACGCCGTGTTCATGCCTGTCATCTCTACCGCTGAAATAGAGCTTGTGGCCTTTGTCTGTCGTTGTTTCACCTAGGCCTTTCCAGCGCAGTTCGCTAATGCCTAGAACATTCCATCGATAGCGGTCCAACTCGTGGGCCAGTTCTTCTAATTTTCCCTTCGCAGTTAGGGTCCTGGCATTCCAGGTTCCTATGACGATGTTGTTTCTCGTGCGGATCTTGCTAAATTGTCCATCAGTAGCATACTTAACACCTCCGTCCTGGTGGCCAACGGAAGGCGCGGTCCTTGAGCCGGGCGACGACCTATCCGGTTTGGAATTAGTGGATAGTGTCATTATGCATGTAGTGTGTCTTGGGCAAAAAAGGACCTGGCGGTGCCCAATCCTCTCCAGGCTGTTGGGCACAGCCGAAATCCACGAATACAGTGTGGCTCGCCTTGGCCCCGAGCACGTGGTCGTTGAACCTGTAGCAACGTGAGGTTCCTCGCCCTGGCCGGTGACTTTTGTGTAGAAGACTTTCGCCCAGTGATGCCGTGCTAACATTACCCCTGTTAGTCGCCTCTTACGACACGCCGGGAAACGTTGGGCCTATTCTATTCAGTGCCCGAACCCACAAACAAACAGCAACAAATATATTACAGGCACACAACAAGGGCAACAAAATACAAGACATACACGTGGTGTAAAGGCAGGAAGATCGCTACAATAGGAAACTGAAAGGAAAATAGTTTTGTATTTTTAAAATTAAATTGGCTGCATCTAATATTATTTTGAAGGGAGAGCAAAAAAAACCCATGACTCCTGCATACCAACCCAGGAATATTAAGTGAAGAATGGCTAAAAACAATAAACAGGCACACATATACACTCACTGTAACTGCCGCACCCACATCTTACAAAACCCAACTTATGTGACTCATCTCGTTAGACTTTTTAACAAAGAAACGAAACGGCCTATGGGACTTACTTGGTTTGGTGAATTTTGAAAACAAGGATTTACTTAATAATAAACTGACAAAACCAAGCGGATTTGACTTACTTGGTTTTGTGAATTTTTTTAACAAGGATTTAATTCAATAATAAACTGACAAAACCAAGCGGGTGACTTGCTTGGTTTTGTCATGTTCTCAACAAAGATCTATCTCAAGAATAATCTGACAAAACAAAGCAAGTCCACAAATAGTCTTAAAACATCAAATCTATAAAACATTTCTTTAACATTCAAGGTATGCACTCTTAAATCGAGGAATTGCATTATAATATGCCCTTAAACTTCCAGAAACGATCGCGTAATATAGCGCAACACAAAACGTCGATTTTCTCGAAAGTAGGTTTTGTGGACTTGCTCGGTTTTGTCAGTTCACGGCAGCGGGATTTGGAACGCATTAAGGCAAGAAAATCTTCAAAACGTTGCCTGTCGTGGAGCAACAATAGAAATGTCCCGCCACAAAAATGACTCCTTTTAATAACAAATGCACTATTGTTGAAAGGTGAAAAATGAATGTCCGTATTGTCAGGCGAGAGAGTTAAAGAGGATATTGGTTTTAGCGAGAAGAAGTAAAAAGTGACAGTGAACGCCCGGGTTTGTCAGGCACGAGAGTTAGAGATGATCTCTTCACACACCTAGGCGCAGACGTAACTAGGTATAAATATGTGCTACATAGAGGCCTTGCCTGCATCTGTCACCCCAAACACACTCAGCAACACAGACGGCGTTTCAATTTCTGAGTCACAGTCGCGCTTTTTAGGCGGTAAAAGGTCGCGCTTTTGTTCTTCGCGTTTGTTTAGGCGATTTCGCGCATTTGGGTATCTCCCAGCTGAATTTCGTCTCGCGCGCGCAC
>CM072527.1:888372-898372 GCA_036898135.1 Oncomelania hupensis
AAAACAAGGACCATAATTTATTGAGTGTGGACCTTGTCTCGTGCAGACTTTGAGATTGTTACGCGCAGCCCAACCAAACTCAATTTCATGAAATGATAACATCGACCGTATACAATATATACTAAACATTCACAGACTTTGGCAGTTGTAGATCTAGTTCTACGAAGAACAGGAATAAGTATGTGTGGGCCTTATATCGTTCGCAAAACGGAACCTTTCTATTTTTGCTCCATGGCAACGTTTTGAGGACTTTCCTTCATAGTGCGCCAAATCCCGGTACAGAGTCTCCATATTTGTTCTTTGTCCTTTATGTTTGCCAACGGTTTTAGGAACACTATATTAACATGACGTATCTTAGAGTTAACATAAAGTGACCTCATAAACCACAGTCCTATGCAATGTATGAATATTACATTACCGGGATTGGGGTGTGGGGGTAGGGAAGAAAGAAAAGAGAGAGAGAGAGAGAGAGAGAGAGAGAGAGAGAGAGAGAGAGAGAGAGAGAGAGAGAGAGAGAGAGAGAGAGAGAGAGAGAGAGAGACTGCACTTAAAACGGTAGAAAGGTGAAGATTGAGACAGAGAGAGGAGACAGATAAAACAAGCAGGAGCGGACAGACAAACACAAAGACAAACCTAGATGCACGCAAGCAAAAACCGTAGACATCCAGTTAACATTAGACTGACAGCATTTATCAATCAAATTCTCAAGAGGATGATTGACCAGTCGGAGTAGTCTGGATGTCCGAGCTATAAATAACTCTGACACTGGCACATAAGACAAACAGACAAGACTGTTTCATTTGATCTTGTGATGATAGCAGTAATAAGTGTCAAGCACAGCCGAGGCTTTCAGAGGCAGACTTTCAATCAGCAGTATCTACCAGATTCTCTGAGAGAAAGTCCACAAGGATTATTCACCTGCAACAGTCCGAGTTTAACAAAAACAGCTTAGGATGGAAAGGGGCACTACCCTCATAAAGCTGGTCTATAGAAAAGAGTGATTTCTCAATACCGAAAAAAATATAATCCACAGATTTTCTCCTCGGCATGATCAGGATCGGGGAAGGAACGTGACTTTTATAAAAGAGAAGAAAATCAACCAAGCCTAAGTTATGGCTTTGACGAGAACAAAGAAAAAGATTCTTGTGTTCTCATGTGATCAAATTTGCTAGTAGTAGTTGCGACCATATTTTGTGGTGGTGGTATTTCAATCGACACAGAGTGTAGCGATATTTCGCTTGTGTACGGTACCGATAGGAGAGATGAATTTCACGACTGGCTGAAATATGTTACATTTAGGACGCTTGTTGAAAGAAAGCAAAAAATATTTATTAAATTTTTTTTTAATTGCTTTTGAGACTTCAGAACAGAGGCTTGGGGGCGCTATAGATAATCCGTATGGCATGGCCACGTGTTTCATTGATTTCTGGCACTGGTCGAAATCAAAGCACGGGCTGTCTTCCCGCGTTTCGTACACCGCGATCAACCAGCGCAGAAAAAAAAGTGAAGAACTGACACCCCATCCCCCACGGCACCCCTCCACACTCCCCCACTCCCACTGTATCCTACTTTAATACTCTACACTGCATAGCAGAGACGGCCGGGGTTTACACCGCCTCTCCACCGCCCTTTGCCCACTGTGTCCTACTTTACACCGCCTCTCCACCGCCCTTCCCCCACTGTGTCCTACTTTACACCGCCTCTCCACCGCCCTTTGCCCACTGTGTCCTACTTTACACCGCCTCTCCCCCACTGTGTCCTACTTTACACCGCCTCTCCACCGCCCTTCCCCCACTGTGTCCTACTTTACACCGCCTCTCCACCGCCCTTCCCCCACTGTGTCCTACTTTACACCGCCTCTCCACCGCCCTTCCCCCACTGTGTCCTACTTTACACCGCCTCTCCACCGCCCTTCCCCCACTGTGTCCTACTTTACACCGCCTCTCCATCGCCCTTCCCCCACTGTGTCCTACTTTACACCGCCTCTCCACCGCCCTTCCCCCACTGTGTCCTACTTTACACCGCCTCTCCACCGCCCTTCCCCCACTGTGTCCTACTTTACACCACCCTTCCCCCACTGTGTCCTACTTTACACCACCCTTCCCCCACTGTGTCCTACTTTACACCGCCTCTCCACCGCCCTTCCCCCACTGTGTCCTACTTTACACCGCCTCTCCTCGACTGTGTCCTACTTTACACCGCCTCTCCACCGCCTCGGTCGTCTCTGCTACGCAGTGTACTTTTACTCTTTAAGAGAGGATTTGTCTTGATGCTTTCCACTGCTAACCTCACCATCTTCCATCTCTTTTGGGTTATCACCGGACCCCTAGCTTCCCCACCTCCCCCTTCCCCCAACTTTATCCCTCTTTCTATTACTTCTTTGTGATTCTCTCCCTCCCCCCCCACTCCCCCTACACATTCTGTCTACATCCTCTCTCTCTTCTCTTTCTAACCAGTTCTTCATCATTCTCTTGCATCCTACCGTTTTTCTTATGATGATGTTGATGATGATGATGATGATATTGATGATGATGATAATGATGAAACAATTCAATGCATTTCAATACAACTTTATGTCCAATAAAAACTAAAATTTGCCTTCGGCAAACCGTCCATGCAGGATGATGATGATGATAGTGATGATGATGGTTTTGATGATGATAATGAGGGTGAAGACGTGTCATTTCTCTTATGATGATGATGAGTAGTGGTAGTAGTAGTAGTAGTAGTAGTAGTAGTAGTAGTAGTAGTAGTAGTAGTAGTAGTAGTAGTAGTAGTAGTATTTTGTGTATCATTCGTCACATCGTATCTCCTGGTCTTCCCACCCATCACATATTCCTCACTCGTTCTGTAACAACAGTTCTTCATTCTTTCACCCTGTGACGGTGGGTCTATTGTTGCTGGGCTCTGCACAATGGAATGCTATTACCCACTCGTCTATCGTCGATGGGGATCGCTAGTAAATCTCCCTGTGACTCAACTTAATACATTTATAAGTTTAGCTCGGTCTGTGTTTAGGCTGGGTTTACAGGGACAGAAAGAAAAATGGTAAAAGACCACTGTCACACTAGCTCTCACACGGCTATGAAACATAGGTAGTCCAGCCACTTGTTAACAGTAAATATCACACATTTATTTCCTCTACTCTGGATCTGCTCACTACGATACTAACTAAAAAGTTCAAAGGTCTCTTTGAATGGTTCGCTCCTTGATAATTCTATGAAGCTACTGTTTCTTCATAGGGCTACTATTGCGTTCTTCCCAACGGGTCAGTTTTCTGGAAATGTAAACTAGTGATGTCCTTTTGCTAACAGGTTGGGTGCACTGGTGCCAATCCCACTTAACTTTAGATTCGATGAGCGGTGTTGTGGTTGATTCTTTGATGAGCTGTGTTGTTGTGGATTCTTCT
The DNA here is from genome assembly GCA_036898135.1 of Oncomelania hupensis. Taxonomy (NCBI): domain Eukaryota; kingdom Metazoa; phylum Mollusca; class Gastropoda; order Littorinimorpha; family Pomatiopsidae; genus Oncomelania; species Oncomelania hupensis. The sequence continues at coordinate 891,782 of CM072527.1, forward strand.
CCTTGTTGACAGACTGGTGGGCTCTCGTCGCGCAATGCTTGAGATTCCAATACAGGCCGAATGTCAGTGAAGACTTTTACTTGTCTTGCTTCTGGTTGGGCCCAAGATGCCTGCTCGTCTCTGCAAAATATGAGACGAATTGCTGCAACACCGTGTACACTAAGTGTGTGCACAGCGTCTCACTGAAGGCAGAACTAGGCCTCAGTGATTAGCTCCACATATATAAGCGACGAACATTCGGCTAAGTCCGTGGTCCACTGGAATCTCCACTCTTATTCCTATACATATATAAATATAAATCATGGCTAACTACACACATAGAGAGATAAGTAATATTATACACATTCTCCAGTACAGCCACTGGTCTGCAAGAATACATATAGGCTAAACAATAGTGGGTCCATACAGAATACATCATGGCGTCGGACCGGTCGTGTTCGCCACATGGTCACGCAAAGTTTAACTAACAATCACAATTCTAAACATGGCAAATTTCACAAACATAATTCAACAATTATATCAATACGTCACGATGCACACCGACTCAACCAAAGCTTTTTAGGTTTTGAAGCTAGTTCAGCCAGGCTAGCTATAAATAGCTTTGCCAGTGCTCTTCTTTCCTTTCCTTTCACTGAAAGGGAGGGTGTAGGCAAGCTATAAATAGCCCGCAGCCAGCAAAATGTGGGATAACCTAAGAGTGCTGCTCACAAAGGCATTAAGCTGCTGTGGATGAAACAAAAGCTAGTTCATTTACCTTTTTGACAATGTCAGGCTGTGGCTAACTAGGTTGAATATAATTTTACCCGTTCCTGCTGTTAGTCTTCAGTGGAGAGATATCTTAGAGCCTAGCTCTTTACTTTAAGTTGAACGCAGAATGACCCTCTATCTCTGTGGTCAGCAGGAAGAGCGGGAATCTAAAACTACACGAGTCGCCCTCTACCGGTGGTAGGCGGGACTACTGCCTATACGTAAGCTGGATGAGGTTACTACCTACTGGGCGAGCGTCAGCATATAAATGTGTAGCCCACAGCAGACTTTTGTCGTCTTCTGCAGACTAACATTACTCTACAAAGGTTTCAGCTGACTAAGTAAGGCGAGAAGCTAAAGTGCTGTGTAAATCTAGCCTCTTGTTACACACCCTATTCTTCCTCATACCTCCTTTTCCTCCGTCACCCCAACCCCCCAATCCACACACCTTTTCACCCCCCCTCCCCCTCTCCTCCCTTCTAAGCAACCACACCTTGTCCCCTTCTTCTGGCGAGAAATGACGTGAGTATCATTAGTACCATTTTACCCCTCTCTGTTCTATTACTCCTTCGGATGAGAGTATAAACCGAGGCCTAGTCTGTGCATTGCACGGAATGTAAAGATCCTGACGCTCATGTCCTAGACAGGTGAGTTCCGACTACACAAATACACCCAGCACGCACTAGGTCCATTCTCCCCATCCCCTATCGAACAGCTTTGTGCTCAGTCGTCTGGGCGTCAGACTATGCGCCCAAAGATTGCAGGTGGGCGCCTCGAGTTAGATTCTGTATTGTCCAGAGCCCTGAGCAGGAAAAGCGCTCTATAAAAACATTAAAAATGATTATTCCCAGCCTGTCTCGTATAGAGGCAGAAAGCGTTGTCTTCGTTGATATCATCATCATCATCATCATCATCATCATCGTCATCATCATCGTCGAAAGCGTTGTTTTGTTGATATCATCATCATCATCATCATCATCATCATCGTCGGCGTCGGCGTCGGCGTCTTCGTCATTTTCATCCTTCTTCTTCGTCCATCGTCGCCATCAAATTAAGACAGCACGCCAAAATCGATGATGACGACGACGACAACGACGGCGACGACGACGACGAAGAAGAAGAAGAAGAAGAAGAAGATGATGATGATGATGATGATGATGATGATGATGATGATGATGATGATGATGATGATGATGATGATGGTCAGAGCTGTAAACCACCCCTTGAGCTGGTTTCTGGGTTACATAAGACTAACCTCTTTTGGAGTTGTTACGATGTTCCGAACACACCTTAGAAACAAGATGGCAACCATTCAAGTGTATTTGCCTAGCTAGTTGAAAACCATTACTTTGAAAGTTGTTTAATTTTGTGGACGTATTGTGACTGCGTTTCATCCTAAAGAATCAAACCTAAAACATGGAATGACGGGTCCCTATCTGAACTAATAAACAGCGCAAAACGTATTTAGACCATTATAAACTAAAGCGACCACAACAGTGATATTAGGAGCGACCGACGGCCCGATCTGACGTTTTCTCAAGATGAAGAAAAAAGTGCCGCCATCAGCAGTCAGGTATGAGATACTTCAACGAAACTGACTGGAACTGGATAGATCCAAATATAATTATATAAATAATCGATCGACCGACAACCGAACTGCCATTTTATAATTGGCCATGAGTTGAAGTAAATCTATGCCAATAATCATCAAAATCGTTTAAGCTGTTTTAAAGATACACTTAGCATACTTAGCAAAGGATTAACCTGAGCGATCTTGCCTGTTGAAATAGAGAAAACTCCGTGTGGCACTGGAATTTGGCCACTAATTATTATTTAATCGTTCTTATATAGCGCTTTTTCAGCTCAAGAGCTGCTCAAGGCGCTGGCCGATACAGGATCTAACTCAAGCCACCTGAGGCGCCAACTTGCAGCCTTTGGGCGCACCGTAATAACGCCCCAGACAACTGAGCACAATCCTGAGGGGGGAGAAGGACCTAGGTGCATGCTAGGTGTGTTCTTGTCACCGGCACTCACCCGTCTAGGACATGAGCGTCAGGATCTTTAAAGTCCGTTATGATGGAATGTATGCGACACAGACTAGACCTCGGTTTATACTCTCATCCGAAGGAGTAGGAAACGGGAGTAAAGTGTCTTTCCCAAGGACACAACACAATGCCCCGGCCTGGGCTCGAACCCGGGACGTTCAGATCCGCAAGCCAAAGCTCTACCATTAGGCCACCGTGCCTCCAATACAGTATTCCTCTTTTAACGTCACTACCGTTTAAGGTAACAACCCGGATAAGATCAATCAGGTTGTTGGTCCCGGCCAAACACCTTCTTTGTACCATTTAGAATTCCTCGCTTAGCGTCACCTCGCATAAGGGAAAACCTCGGATAACGTCAACCCCGTTTTGGTTCCCAAATGGAGGAGACTACTGCTTAAGAGAAATTGATGTCACAGATGACGCCATTTATGAGGTCACTTCCTGTTTTGAAATGGAATTCCATCCCAAGACACCTGTCACGTCCAGCCAGCATCCGCGTTATGCAACACTCTGCAATATACACGGGAACAACTTTGACAGAGTGCGACCCATGGGCGGTGTAGACAGGTGTAACTGTGATCTGCCGTGTCCCCTCCTAGAGGGACGTATTGCCACAGTGGACCTTACCCTGAATTGACTTCATTCACTAGCGATAAAGCATGTGCCGTGACGTAGACAAAGTGAACAATTCGTTAAACTTGTGTAAGGTTTTCTGCAAATACACCCAGTAACTGTCTTGGTGCATACTTTTTATTTTTTATTCTCATTTGCGTGCGTGCGCGTCAATGTGTTTGTGTGTGTGTGAGAGTGTGTATGTGTATGCGTGCTTGCATCCGTTCGTTTGAGTGTTTGAGTGTGTGCTTATGCATCATACAAACGCACAAAAAATACATATACAGTAATGCATACATGCATACGCGCGCACCAACGTGCACACATGTACACACACACACGCACACACACACACAAACAACTGTCACACGACACAAAAATTTAGTACCTCGTATAAGATCAAGTTTTTTACTGGTAGTTGATCTTATCAGAGGACTGTTTAGGGTGCCCCTCGGATAAGATCAAACAAAAATTTGGTCCCGTGGGGGGTCACCTTAAGAGAGGAGTACTGTATAATAAAATAACTAATTCATGTAATGTTCCTATGAAACATTGGACACAATCATTTCAGTGGACGCCCGACGGACAGACCGACAGACCGAAATTGGAGTGTTTGATTTCTTGCCATTTGAAAGTAGTTCCATCATAGATTTTATCTGGAAAAGGAATGACTGGTCACTATCTCGACTATCTGCAAGCAACAACAAAATATTAAAATTTGTTCAGCAATTTATGAGATTATGCTGTGCAAGCGTGTATACAACATTATGATTCACAGGGAGCTTTGAGAAAGTGCAAAATAATATGAGCGTAATCAAATGCTTAGCAATAGTTAAGATATTATCTGAAAATACACACCCCCCCCCCCCCCCCGCGCTCCCTCTTCCCTCCAAAAATAAATAAATAAATAATTTAAATAAATAAATAAAATAAAATATAATAATAATAATAATAATAATAATAATAATAATAATAATAATAATAATAATAATAATAATAATAATAATAATAATAATAATGATAAAATAAATAAATAAATGACATCTCTGAAATTGTCCATTCATATTTGCAGCCTACACTTATTCTTCTTTCAGACAAACAATGCAGAGCTCAATGGTAAACGGCGTTGCACAGCCTAATCTTGCGGAAACGGTGTTGTCCTTGGTGCATAACAGTGCATAGAATGATTCGTGTTGTTACATGTATGGGTTGTAGATGACGGTAATTATATTGATTGCATTGCCTTGTCAAGTTGAAAAGTGTCATTAACAGGTCACCGTTACCATCATCATCATCATCGGCGGCTCGTCTCGAGAGAGAGTGAGAGAGAGAGAGAAGAAGAAGAAGAAGAAGAAGAAGAAGAAGAAGAAGAAGAAGAAGAAGAAGAAATAATTATTTATTTATTTAACTAAGTTAGTAGAATAAGCAGTGGTCTGCTTATTTACATCTGGCCTTCGCCCTAAAGAGGGACTAGTCTACTGAAAGAGAGAGAAAGAGAGAGAGAGAGAGAGAGTGAGAGAGAAAGAGCGAAAAAATGACAGTACTTTCCTGTTTCCTTTCCTTTCCTTTCTTCCCACCAAAGACAATAGCAAAGCTTCATAAAATGCTCCTGTACCGATTGTAGTCATTTGACTTCGATTCCATAGCTTTGGGCAATTCTTTGTCAGGTGAGAAAAATAACTAATTTTTTTTTGTGAGTAAGTGAGCGGTATTGACGTAGCTTAGACGGGGGTTTGAATCGATACTAACCATGGCAATTGACTGCGTGTGTTAGCCGTGAATTTGTATGGTCTAACTGGATTTTGCAACACGAAAACCCGCTCCGCAAATAGACAGGGCCCACAGATTTTTTTGATTTTTTGTTTTTACTCAGCTCTGTACCAAATCAGGCTTAACGCAATGGCTTGGTGGCTAGGGCACACCATTAAAGGGACCCAAGTTGACCACACCACCGCGCCAGATATTTTTGAAATTCACAAGGAGTATTGCCCCCATCGAAACAATAAGAATACGACATATAAAGCAAGTCTTCAAAAAGCATAGAGATTTCTTAAATCAAGAAATTCCGTAGTTTTTGTGACTATTAATATTACGGGCCAGCGCCTTGAGAAGCTCTCTGAGCTTGTAAGTGTGCTATATAAGAGAAATCTCTTTCTTAATAGCTACCGCTCCAGCGCTACAAATATGGAGCCGAGGCTTACATTTCCAGTGTGTACATCGCTCATTTTTATAAAATGCTGTTTCTTTGTAGTTGGGTGATTTAGTTGTAGTTGTTTGAGATCAGGTTCTAGCGCTTTTTAAATCTTGTAATTGTCTTGTTAAACTTGTAAGCTTACACACCTCCCTCTCCCCCAGCTAACCCCAGCGATATCAAGGTTTTGTTAGTCCTCTATGACATCAATGTTTTATGGACTTTAATAAAGATATAATACTATAGACAAGCCATTGGACAACACGATGACCTGCTCATAGTGGTGAAAAAACGGAAACTCCGATGGTATGGCCACGTCACCAGATCATCAGGTCTTGCAAAGACCATCCTGCAAGGCACAGTGCAAGGAGGTAGAAGAAGAGGGAGACCGAAAAAGAGGTGGGAGGACAACATTTGAGAACGGACTGGTTTGACACTAAGCGAAACAATCAGGGTTGCTGAGGACAGGGAAAGATGGAGTACGCTGGTTAAACGATCATCTGTTGTGCCCCTACGACCTCCGAGTTACGGGATAGGGTAGGATAGGATAAGATAGGGTACTACCTCTACTACTACTACTACTACTACTACTACTACTACTACTACTACTACTACTACGTCTACTACTACGTCTACTACTACTACTACTACTACTACTACTACTACTACTACTACAACTACTGCTGCTACTACGTCTTCTACTACTACTGGATCACAGGCGCCAGTAACGGAGAATACAAGTTTAGACTTTACTCACATTCCAAAAACGGGCGCTTGTGTATTGGGTGCAGTCATTTACATTTTAATACGTTTTAAAGTGACCTCGAACGAAAATATTTTGCCGGCTTCCATAATGTAGAACTATATACTCCGCAGAGTGTCGTGTATAGTAGGCTTAAGTCTCCCCTTCTTTTTCAGTTCGGGACGGAGAATGAGATGGTAAGCTATAATACTTCAGCAAAACCTGCAATCGGTTACCAGCGGCAGGGATTGGGG
>CM072527.1:900872-950872 GCA_036898135.1 Oncomelania hupensis
CGTGTAGGCTATAATTATTTCAATGCTCTTGCTCGGTTTCGAAACATTTGCGAAGAAAGTGTGCTTCTTTTTTAGGGGAAATCTTTGACTCAGTTGGAGAGGTTTTAGATTCCCCAGCTCTGTAAGTGCTTTGCACACTAGCTGCCGTAGTTTCGAACATCCCCCAAAGTCAGGTTAAAGGGGCTCCGAGTGCGATTGAAAACCCGGAATGTCCACTCTTACAACAGAACTTGAAAATACGAAAAACAAAATGTATTTACAGGCTTTATTATACAATATGTGGCAGGTGTGAGTACGCAAAGACAATGCAGAACAGACCATTGTTGTGGAAGATGGTTAATGACAAAAGGAATATGAGAAGAAATGCGATTTTAGGTTCTGTTTGAAAGAGGAGATTGAAGTTTTGCGGTTAAGAGAAATTGGGAGTCACCATCACAGCTTCGCCGCCACCGCCACCATTACCAACAACACAAACATATTTTTAAAGAGCACTTTACTTCTTTTGGACAGAATTACCACGTTTTATGATGTGCTACTGATGCGACACGATGGAAAGTGAAACGTTGTTTCAAAAGTCATTACAGAAACGTTGATTCGCGTTGATTCCTGTGAAAGTATTGCATCCTACAGAATCAAACTCGAGTCCTCTGCACTCATTTATGCTTTGAAATCTCAGCTAAAGACCTCAAATCGGATTGTGTTCCTTTGTCAAATTTCTAGGATGGTTAACACACGTACTGTATAATGTGGAAACTTCTACGAAGTTTTAAGTTTAAACAAAATTTTAGCCTACAATTCCGCCGTGTTTCTTGTCAGTCCAACCTGGTATAGTTTCAAATAAACTGAAACTTTCTGTTTGAAATTAAAAAAAAACAAACAACTTAATTCAACTCAAAAGAACAAACGAAAACACAATCTCAACAAAGTTTCTGGGTTAAAAACACAAATAAAAAGCATTTTTGTTTCTTCTAATGGAGATACTTAAAAACTGAACACTCCCGCCAAAAACTGACCTTGACCTTTTGGTTGTATTCGGGAGGTTACAGACGTTTAATCTTCACATTTGTAGAGTGATTTATGTTGAAAAATAAATAATGAACACACACTTGGATACACAATCTTTGGAAAGACCTTGCATTTAATTATAGAAAGCAATCAAATTATAAAAACCAAGTTTTCAAGCGAATCCTGAAATCCCCAAAATAATGAAAATTGCAGTCCCTAAACAATGAATTGTTTACGTAAATAATGCATTATTTAGCAACATCTTCTAAATAATAATTTTTTTTAGCAAATTCTGCTAAATAATGCATTATATAGGTAAACAAATTATTATTTAGAAACATTTCTAAATAATACATGACTTAACACAATCTGCTAAATAATGCCTGATATAGGTTAATAATTTTTATATAGCAACAATGCCTTATTTACCTTTATCATGATTTATTTACACAAACATTGTATTGTTTAGGAAAATAATAACTTATTTACGGAGGAACAATATTATTTAGAGAAATCTTACATTCTTTATAGACAAATGATTATTTAGAAATTCTATTAAAAAAATTATTTAGCTGAAAGTGGTTATTAAAAAAAACTGAAAAAATCGCAAATAAATATTTTACAATGAGAATTCCATACGGATATGGATAGTTTCGAACGAAATTGAAATTATTCAACTAAGGACCCTAAAACAAGTGTGCGAGATATGACATTTTATGTTTACATGTAAATAGTTTCGTAAGAATAAGGATACTGCACTCGTAGACTATGGGGCGCCATGTGTCCATTTATTCTATGTGACCATTCTATACATAGAATAAATTCTATGCACATAGAAAGCATTCTATACACACAAAAAGCATTCATTAGTTGAAATTCCATTTATAAAAAAGAAACCAATATTGTAAGTCATAGAATAAAATTCTTTGTATAGAATAACATTCTATAATATAGTGTAAAATTCTATGTCCATAATACAATTCTATGTATAGAATGACATTTTATAATAGAGAATAATATTCTATGTATGTAATACAATTCTATATTATAGAATGCACTTGTATGCATAGAATTATATTCTATAACATAGAATGAATTCTATTACAAAGAATGAATTCTATAACATAGAATGAATTCTTTAAAATAAAATAAATTGCATGACATAGAATTATTTCTATACGCATAGAATTCATTCTATAACATAGAATGAATTCTTTAACATAAAATAAATTATATGACATAAAATGAATTCTATGTGCATAGAATAAATTGTATAACATAGAATGAATTCTATAATAAAGAATGAATTCTATATGCATAGAATGAATTTTATAGCATAGAATGAATTCTATGACATAGAATTCATTCTATGACATAGAATGAATTCTATAGGCATAGAATGAATAGTATAACATAGAATGAATAAGATGACATAGAATGAATTCTATGACATAGAATGAATTCTATGACATAGAATGAATTCTATAACATAGAATGAATTATATAGCATAGAATGAATTCTATGACATAGAATTTATTCTATAGCATAGAATGAATTTTATGTTACAGAATGAATTCTATGTCATAGAATTCATTCTATGCTATATAATTCATTCTATATTATAGAATTCATTCTATGTCATAGAAATCATTCTATGTCATCTTATTCATTCTATGTTATACTATCCATTATATGCTATAGAATTCATTCTATGTCATAGAATTCATTCTATGTTATACAATGAAATCAATATAAAAACTTTTTTTTAAATAGTAAAAACTGGGGCACTGTCAAGGTATAGAGAACATTTCGGGATATTGTGATGTTTTGAACATAGCACACTCGTGCAATAATGATTACAGAGCGATTTGTCACTGACATTCAGTTTAGAGTTGACGACATGCAGTGCTTCATCATTTGCGCTCGAAGTGGAAATCGATGAAAGGAAATGTTCTTTTCTTTGCAGAAAGGTTTTACGTCGGAGTTAGAGCATCCAAACACAGCACAGTACTTCACCATTTTCAAACTCGATCACGCTGTGTTATTCCCGCAGCACGTGGCCGCCACGCCTTTGTGCATAGCGCCCTGGGGGGCCGCTTGGGGTGAAATAGATTTTTTGCAATATTCAGCTTTAGGAACCTTTCATTTATTATGTCTCAGAGTTGTATAGCAATATTCGACCTTTAAATATATTAATTATTGCTTTTTATGAGTGTACAGTACGGTTATTTCTTCGGTATTGAGCGAAAAGAACTGATTATTTAATTAGATTTTGTCACTATAAACCCTTACAGAACCTCAGCACATTGTAATGAAAAAAGCAAGCACGCAGGGGCGGAGGGGGGGGGGGAGGGTGTGACGTCAATTATTTTTATTGCTAAGCGATCTACTCACACTAATTATACTGTCGAAGTCGTCCGCATCAAGAAACCTAAATGCTTGTTCACGAAATTATGATGTCTGATAAAGCCGCAGAGCGCTTGGTACGTCAGCCATTTCTTCAGTCCTCGCGCGTGCAAGGCTCCACGTGTCCCTTTATACGTCACAGCCTCGCTTCACATAGAATGACCTAGTCGCGCATAGAATGAGCATTCTATGTTATAGAATGAACATTCTATGTTATAGAATGGATTCTATGTTATAGCATGAACATTCTAAGTTATACAATGGATTCTATGTTATAGAATGAACATTCTATGTTATAGAATGAATTTTATGTTATAGAATGACCATTCTATGTTATAGAATGAACATTCTATGTTATAGAATGGATCCTATGTTATAGAATGAACATTCTATGTTATAGAATGAACATTCTATAACATAGAATGCATTCTATGTGCACCAAATGTTAAAAAACAATTCTATGAAAATAGAATGTATTCAGTGTTGCGAATAAAATCCATTTTATGTTAACAAAATGAATTTTATGTCATACAATTCTTGCTGTGTTATACAATTAATTCTATATACATATAATTCATTTCATTCACATAAAATTAAAAAACACAACTAATAAATTGTAACAAAATTTAGAATTTAAAAAAAGATATTGTATGACACATCACCACATTGCATCATCACCACATCGATCACATCATCACATCATCACATCACATCACTGCATCACATTGCTTCATCACCATCATCGTGAAAACGCACCACCACATAAAATCACATCATATCAACAAATCATCACATCACATCAGCCGACATCACAGCAGCAGCACATCTTCACATTGCAGCAGACAGCACATATCATGGCATCAGTGAATCACATCACATAATCTAATCACCCCACCCCTCCCACCCATCACATTTGTGGTGCAGTGTGGTGTGATTTAGAGTGATGTAGTGTGGTGATGTGATGTGGTAATGTGTATGTATGTATCTGCAATACAGTTCTATTATGCCTTAAAAGCAGTGAATCAGACCACATCGTCACATAACCTAATCACTCCACCACACCTACCCATCACATTTGTGGTGCAGTGTGATGTAGAGTGATGTGGTGTGGTGATGGGATGTGGCAATGTGTATATCTCTCTGCAATACAGTCCCATGCCATAAAAAATGTTCTCTATACCTTGACAGTGCCCCAGTTTTTACTATTTAAAAAAAAGTGTATATATTGATTTCATTCTATAACATAGAATGAAGTCTATGACATAGAATGAATTCTATGACATAGAATGAATTCTATGACATAGAATGAATTCTATAGCATAGAATGAATAGTATAACATAGAATGAATAAGATGACATAGAATGAATTCTATGACATAGAATGAATTCTATAACATAGAATGAATTCTATAGCAAAGAATGAATTCTATGACATAGAATTTATTCTATAGCATAGAATGAATTCTATAGCATAGAATGAATTCTATGACATAGGATTCATTCTGTAACATAGAATTCATTCTATGCTATAGAATAAATTCTATGTCATAGAATTCATTCTATGCTATAGAATTCATTCTATGTTATAGAATTCATTCTATGCTATAGAATAAATTCTATGTCATAGAATTCATTCTATGCTATAGAATTCATTCTATGTTATAGAATTTATTCTATGTCATAGAATGAATTCTATGTCATAGAATTCATTCTATGCTATAAAATTCATTCTATGCATATAGAATTCATTCTTTATTATAGAATTCATACTATGTTATACAATTTATTCTATGCACATAGAATTCATTTTATGTCATATAATTTATTTTATGTTAAAGAATTCATTCTATGTTATAGAATGAATTGTATGCACATAGAATAAATTCTATGTTATAGAATTCATTCTTTGTAATAGAATTCATTCTATGTTATAGAATACAATTCTATGCATACAAGTGCATTCTATAATATAGAATTGTATTACATACATAGAATCTTATTCTCTGTTATAAAATTTTATTCTATACATAGAATTGTATTATGGACATAGAATTTTACACTATATTATAGAATGTTATTCTATACAAAGAATTTTATTCTATGACTTACAATATTGGTTTCTTTTTTATAAATGGAATTTCAACTAATGAATGCTTTTTGTGTGCATAGAATGCTTTCTATGTGCATAGAATTTATTCTATGTATAGAATAGTCACATAGAATAAATGGACACATGGCGCCCCATATAGACTACTACTCCGCAGAGTAGCCAAGCTTTAAATTACAGAACAGAAACGCTCGGTAATGCGCTGCAGACAAACTAACTTGTTTATTTGGTGATGTCCGATAGTTCTAGTCTCACCCTATCTTGCGGTTTTATTACTCCCTATCCTTCATTGTCTTTGGTGATCAAGACTTCTTTCATCATCACCGGCACTGACCAGACGACATCACATCTAACTGATCTCACTCGAAGAAAGAGCGAAGTAAGGGGAAGCAACCCAACGGACGCAAGCAAGGAGCAAAAAATAAAACAAATAAAAATATATAAAATTTCTGCACCAGGGGAGGCAAGCATCCAGCAAAGCACGTTATGGGGCATGTCAGTTGTGGTAAAATCAATATGGCGGTTTCCGCTTCCATGGTTTTTGTTTGTTATTTTTTTTATTTTTTATTTTTTTGCGCAGGTTATTTTTTTCGGAAAATGGACGTGCGTTATATTTCATAATAAATCAGCAGGGCAGTAAAACCGTTTTTACCCAAATAAACGTTCTTTTGATGAGCTCATCCAAATTTTGTGTTGACAGATATATAGAATTTAATAAGAAGGCGGAGAAGAAGAAGGACGAGGAAGAGAGGCAGAACAAAACGTTGAAGAAGATAGGGAACAAAAGGGGAACAGAAGGCGATGGAAATGGCTGAGTTGAAAGAGGATGAAGAGGCAAAATAGATTTCTTCTTTATCAATATGTTGTATGTATTACGGATTTCCCTTATTAGGCATATACAGCCAATGCATTGTTCTTAGACTTCTTAGTAAGAGTGTCGGTATAACGTTGTAGGCGATGGAATGATGTGAATATGTGATGTGAACATGTGATGTGAATCTGGGTTTTTTTGCATGGTTTTTGACTTACATGTAGTGATTTTACAGACACAGTCAAGTTTGTAATTTCTCTTGTAGAGATGAACAAAGGTGTATTGTATTGTATTGTATTGTATTGTACTGTATTATCCTTTCTCCTTCAAACAAGGAACACACAAAGAAGAAGAAAAACTCCTCTCCTCCTAGGAGAAGTGAAGGAGTAGAAGGAAGGAAGAGTAAGGAGTATTCTCTCTCTCTCTCTCTCTCTCACACACACACACACACACGCTCACATACAAACTGTATTATTGTTGTGAATAAAATGTACGAATCTCTCTTTATTTCTTTCTCTCCCCCTCTCTCTTCCCTATCTCTCACACACACATTCACACACAAACGGTATTCTTGTTGTGAACAAAATGTCCTAATCTCTCTCTTTCTCTCTCTCTCTCTCTCTCTCTCTCTCTCTCTCTCTCTCTCTCTCTCTCTCTCTCTCTCTCTCTCTCTTTCTCTCTCTCTCTTTTATCTCAAATTACACGCGCGCGTAACAGTATCCTAGTTGTGAACAAAATGTACGAAAATCTCTCTCTCTCTCTCTCTCTCTCTCTCTCTCTCTCTCTCTCTCTCTCTCCCCTCTCTTTTTTTCTCAAATTACACACGCGCGTAACTGTACCCTAGTTGTGAACAAAATGTACGAAAATCTCTCTCTCTCTCTCTCTCTCTCTCTCTCTCTCTCTCTCTCTCTCTCTCTCTCTCTCTCTTTCTGTCCTTTCGTTTTTATTTCCTTTTTTCATTCCCTCAGTCTCCTTCCCATTTCACTTATCTACTTTGTTTCACTACGCCGTCGTCGTGTATTTTCAAACTTGCAAAATGCATCCAAGAAGCATTTACAGATCACAGTTTGAAAGGGTAAGAATGGGGGGTGGGGGTGGTGGTGGGTGAGGTGTTTGAGGATGAATTGGAGAGGGCGAGGGGGGGGGGATAATTTATTATGCACCATAGGACCCCGTGAGAATGGGAGCACTTGTGCCGCTCTTCTTGAGGTCGCCGAGAGAGGAATGCTGGGAGGAAATAACGCTTTGGTGGGCGCATGCGCAGAAACATTATTGAACAGGAAGTGATGTGTGTTCCGTGTGAGGTACCTTCGATCATCGCACGACAGCGAGTTATTTGCAGGAGGGGAGGAGTTATTCTTACAGAGAGAGAGAAAGAAAGAAAGAGAGAGAATAATAGAAAAATAGTCAAAATAAATATTGCAATTCTTGAAATACTAATAACCACTTAAAAAAAAACCAAAAACAAGATTCTACGTACATTAATTCCATTTATTGAAGCGAATACTAACTGTAGCTGAGCGGCGTCCAGTTCATATTATTTCTTCACGCACCGCTAATACTCACATTAACTTCAAACATATCTCAACAATTCTTTATCTTCGTCTCCTTAAAGTTAGGATACGCTCAGCGCTAAATACGTTTTCGTTTTTATAACCCCTTATTATCAAAACTAATACAGACTTCTTTTATCAAAGCTAAGAAATTCCAGCAACTGTAATAAGCATCTCAAAATTATTAAATTCCAGCAGAAATTCCAATGGAATTATCAATTCCAACGACTGTGGTACGTTTCTAACTTTGTACTGGACTCGTGTCATATATTCTTGTCGAGCCGTCACTATAGGCACTATAAACGGGAAAACATTTTTTTTCCATGGATTAGGTGGGCAAGACCAAGTATAGTACAACATGCAAGCTGTGACGGTGGGTCTATTGTTGCTGGGCTCTGCACAATGGAATGCTATTACCCACTCGTCTTTCGTCTGTGGGGGTCGCTAGTAAATCTCCCGGTGACTAATCTTAATACATTTATAAGTTTAGCTCGGTCTGTGTTATGCTGGGGTTAAAGAGATAGAAAGAAAATGGAAAAAATTCACTGTCATACTAGCACTCACACGGCTATGAAACATAGGTAGTCCAGCCACTTGTTAACAGTAAATATCACACATTTATTTCCTCTACTCTATACACAATCTTCTAATCATTATACTAACTTAAAAGTCCAAATATCACTTCGAATAGTTCGCTCCTTGATAGGTCTATGCAGCTACTGTCTCATCATTGGGCTAATAGTGCGTTCTGCCCAACGGGTCAGAGTTCTGGAAGAGTGGACTATTGATGTCCTTCTAGCAGTTTTGGTGCACGGGTTCAAGACGATTTAACTCTCTTTTAGATGAGCGGTGTTGTGGTAGAGTCTTTTCCTGGTTGACAGACTGGTGGGCTCTCGTAGCTCAGTGCTTGAGGCTCCAGTCAGTGTGGACTTTTAATGGTCTTGCTTCTGCTTCGGGCCAACGATGCCTGCTCGTCTTTTTGGCAATGTCAGGCTGTGGCTAACTATGTAGAATAGAATTTCACAAGTCCCTGCTTTCAGTCTTCAGGTAGAGAGATCTTTCAGATCTTAGCTCCTTCTCCTATGCAGTTCGAACAAAGAATGACTATTTAGCCCTGTGGTCAGCCGGAAGCCCGGGAAATCTAAACCACAAGAGGCTTACTCTGGCGCGGGTGGGTGTTACCGGCTATACGTAAGCTGAAAGAGGTCACTGCCTAACTGAGCCAGCGTCAGCGTACATATGTTTAGCCCACAGTTGACTTGCGTCGTCTTCTGTACGACGACTTTAATTTACAAAGGTTACAGGCTGACTATGTAAGGTGAGAAGTCGTAGTGCTGTGTTATACAGGTCCTCTTGCGACACAAGCGAGACCTACGATTTCCGTATTTTATTATGTAGGGTACCTCCGTGATTCTTACTATCTATCTATCCCCTCCCCCCCCCCCCCCCTCTTCTCTCTCTCTCTCTCTCTCTCTCTCTCTCTCTCTCTCTCTCTCTCAATTAATCAAGCTTTCATTTAATGTCTGTTCACACATTTAGGTAATATAAGACATTTAAAATCAAACTTGTTCATGAACATTCTTTTTTTTTTTTTTAAGTTATAGCCATATTAAGTGATAAAAGTCTACTAATAGGAGATTTAGAATTTACTCCTGTAGAGTTGTAACTCTCTGTGTCTGCCTCTCTCTCACTCTCTCTCTCTGTAAGCGCGTGCGCGTCCGGGGAGGGTGTGTGAAAGCAGTTCGGAAGTTGGGAGGTGGTGGGATTGTTAGATGGATTGCATACTTGGTTTCACATTAATTGTACTGCACGTTGAGTAAACTATACAGCCATAGTGACAGCGAAAGTGCTATTGTGAGCGCACGGAGAGCACGCTACCGGCTTAAGGACTCCATTGTTTACATATCTATGTAACTGAGAGAGCAAGGAATTCTTTTACTAGGATAGAAAGGGACAGAACAATCAGTTGCATGAAGGAAAGAAAACTACAAATGAAACAAACAACGCCGAAGCAAACACGTGTAAAAGCGCCAAGGTTACATAGAAACAAAAACATAACACATAAACAAACAAACCGAACACGGAATCTAGACCTATCCCGCAAACACCGGAATGGGAGGCGACTGGTTCACGCTTGGGAGGGATTTGGGTGGCTCCTGCTGTGCAGAATCCTTTGGTGTGGCCATTAAGTTATGCTGGACAATTAAGGCAACACGACATATGTTCTGCCGCGTGACCATTCATCTTCTGCTTTTCGTGGTGAGCAGGACTATTTTGTCGGCAGGCATTTTAACCAGGTTAGTGGCGGTGACCTGCAGAGAGTGTCGTGGCACTAGTAGCCGGCAATCCGGTTTACTATAAAAACGCGTCCACGCCTTGCAGGAAAACAATTTTTATGTCTTTCTAAATAGAGATACATGAATTAACAGTTCGGGTTGAGCCGTGTACTCAATGGCGTGGCCGAGAGACGGGAGTCAAACACTCCACTCGGCTACAAGTGGTGCACAGCGACCGGGAACAGGATGATGCTGGAACTTGGTAACAGTTGAAGGCAGTTACTCACTGTTAAGTCAGTGAATGGAGACTGAATGGGTATAGTCAGCGGCGATTCCAGACATATCTGTTTCGAACTGGGAAACCATGAGAACAGGGTTCGATTTGAGCTGTGGGATTTGTGGCAGAATGGGAGGCGACTGGTTCACACTTGGGAGGGATTTGGGTGGCTCCTGCTGTGCAGAATCCTTTGGTGTGACCATTAGGTTATGCAGGACAAAGCGACATGACATATGTTCTCCCCACCTGACCATTCATCTTCTGCGTTTGGTGGTGAGCAGGACTACTTTGTCGGCAGGCATTTTAACCAGGTCAGTGGCAGTGACCTGTAGAAAGTGTCGTGACACGAGTAGCCGTAAACAGGTTTACTATCAACACGCTTTACCGTCTTGCAAAGCAAATATTTTTATGTCTCTCTTACAAGGGATAAATGACAAAAATAAGTTCGGGTCGGGCCGTGTTCTCGAGGGCGTGGTCGAGAGGCGTGGTCGAGAGGCGTGAGTCAAATACTCCGCTCGGCTGGATATAGATTGTCACAACTTAATGTTCCTAACAATTACGCCACTGATTATAGTTTTATACACTGTAAACAAACCCTACAAATGTGTGGTTATTGGTGGTATATGAACATCTACCATCATCTGTATCATTTTATTATCCTTACCTTTAACTTTTACATTAACTTGTGACTTTTAATACCTGTCTTTCCTAATTGGCTTCAACCACGCCAGGGCAGCAGTTGTTTGTGCGATCCTGGAGAGAACTTACTGTCGGGACCCATTGTCTGATACAATGGCTCCTAAATATTTGAAGCTATGCACTAAGTTAATTTAAGGTAATGTGGTCAGTACAACTTATGTTAATCTGATGAATAAAACTTGATGCGGCAACAACAACCTTACATTTATTGATATCATCATTATTACAATCATCGGCCTTCTTCGAATGAATTAAGACCCACCCCACTACGATTCGTTTGTCGTTTGCTAACAGGCGCCCCCAGTAAGGGTGATGTCATCCAAGGCGATGGGGGCTGCTGTTAGATTGCCGGTGGTGGCTTGCAGCTGGACGCCACTGTCCATCCAGAATGCAGTTATGGTGACGTTGATGAAGGTCCACCCTATGGCTTGACCAGTGGGAGGAGCGTGGTAGCCAAGCGTGGCGATGTGGTCAACCACATTCCCGAAGGACTGTTAACCAAAAATATTTAATTTAAGTGCTGACTCAAACTGTTACGCCAGATAGGTTAAGTCTAATTATATAAGAGTCTGATAAAGCTTCATTATAGAACAGTCTGATAAACGTTTGTTACACATAAACTTTATTTATAAAAGAGTCTGATAAATCTCAATCATAGAAGAATCTGACAAACCTTAATTATAGAAGAGTTATAAAGCTTCATTATAGAATTATCTAATACAACTTCATTATAGAGTCTGATAAATCTTAATCATAGAAGTCTCTGATAAATCTTAATTATAGAAGAGTCTGATAAAGTTTCATTATAAAAGAGTCTGATAAAGTTTTATTATAGAAGTATGGAAAAGCTTTATTATAGAAGATTAATATATCTAATTAATTCTGACTCCTCTGTTGACGTCTCTCAAAGATACTGTGGAGACTTCTGTTCTAAAATAGGTGATGTGTTTAAAAGGGCGGTGGATGCAAGTGGTTTGTTTAATTTAAAAAAAAAGTGAAATCAGACAAAGAAAAAAATAAAATTATCCCTGGGTTAATAAGGAATGTGAAAAGTGAAGAAAATACATTTTTTAAAGCTAAAATCGGGACATAAAAATATACAAACGCCATATCACTAAACAATAAGATCAATCCTATCCTATCCTATCCTGTCCCGTAACCCGGAGGTCGTAGGGGCACCACAGATGATCGTTTAACCAGCATACTCCATCTTTCTATAAGATCAATGCTAGCAAAGAAAGCCGCTAAGATTATCTTTTAACACGTATTAAAGTAATTTAATAAACTAAGATTCGTAATCTTAAAAGCAGTGACCCCCCCCCCCCCCCCCAAAGCTTCTGGAAACTAGTTACACTGTAATGATAATGGGAAAGGAAACCCCATGTTGTAAATTAACTTGTGATGCCTTTTAATGCCTGTATGACAAGGCTACCAGTGCAGTCCTCCACAACAGCACCATCGGAAACTGGTTCAGAACAACAATCGGTGTGCGTCAGGGATGCCTACTCTCTCCAACACTCTTCAACATCTTCCTAGAACGCATCATGTCAGATGCCCTTGCAGATTACGAAGGCACAGTAAGCATAGGGGGAAGAGCAATCTCCAACCTCCGTTTGGCAGATGACATTGATGGATTGGCTGGAGAGGAACAAAAACTTGAACAGCTAGTACAGAGGCTTGACACCACCTCCAGAGCCTATGGAATGGAAATAAGTGCAGAGAAGACCAAAATGATGACCACAACACCAATGGCATCAACACGGACATCAAAGTCCAAGGCCAATCTCTCAACACAGTGCATAGCTTCAAATAATTAGGAGCCATTGCAATATTGTATCAGACAATGGGTCCCGACAGGAAGTTCTCTCCAAGATCGCACAAACAACTGCTGCCCCTGGCGAGGTTGAAGCTAATTTGGAAAGACAGGACCATCAGTCTACATTTCAAGGTAAGACTGCTGCGCTCTCTTGTCACCTCCGTCTATCCTGTACGCTTGCGAAACATGGAGCCTCACAGCAGATCTACAACGAAGAATACAAAGCATGGAGATGAGGTTCTACAGAAGACTTCAGGGCATTTCCTATACCCACAAATCACCAACGACGAAGTCCGACAGACCATCACACAAGCCATTGGACAACACAATGCACCGCTCATAGTGGTGAAAAAACGGAAACTCCGATGGTATGGCCACGTCACCAGATCATCAGGTCTTGCAAAGACCATCCTGCAAGGCACAGTGCAAGGAGGTAGAAGAAGAGGGAGACCGAAAAAGAGGTGGGAGGACAACATTTGAGAATGGACTGGTTTGACACTGAGCGAAACAGGGTTGCTGAGGACAGGGAAAGATGGAGTACGCTGGTTAAACGATCATCTGTGGTGCCCCTACGACCTCCGAGTTACGGGTTAGGATAGGATAGGCCTTTTAATGAGCACTTTAAACACTTAAGTGAATCGACAAACAGCGCTGATAATGGTTCCAATGACTGTTCTGGTAATAGTAATCATAGTAACAATCCTGTTAGTGCTGACGAGCACTGTTCTGAACTGGGAGTAGTGAATGTTTTACGTAAGCTAATTAATAATAAAGCATGTGGTTTAGACTCTATAACAAATAAACCTTTAAAATCAGCTTCTCTTGACCTCATCTAAAATTAATTATTTTTTCAATTTTATTTAATTTTGCAGTATATAATCGAGCTGTGAGAGTTATGTTTTAATTGTAATGTATAATGGAAGAAAAAAACAAACTATTATTGCCTATTGACATCCAACTTGACCTATTTAATAAGACCTTTATCCCAATTGTGTTGTATGGTGCTGAAATTGTATATCCTCGGATGTATGAACTGGCCACACAATTACACGTTCGTTTTTGTACAATTGTTTCCACGCTTGGCAAGTTCCACTCACACGCCTATGATCTTTGAGTAAACGGGACAAATGCCTTTAGAAATTCAAGCAAAGCAAAGAATGTTAATTTTCAATTCAATTCAATTCAATTCAAACAACTTTATTTATCCAGATATGGCAATTACAATGGGGGTATGAGTGCTCTCTAATTATATATTTTTTTTTAAAATCACAACAATATCTGATATACATGAGGATGTCTACAAACAATAACAACTTGCACAAAACAACTTGCACAAAAACACAACGGCAGCCCCCCGACACCATCCGCACATACACACTGCCCATGCACACACATACATCCAGTTCAATTTTGGGGTTTAAATTAATAAATGTTGAAAAGGAAAATACATTTTCTAGTATTATGTATACATTTTTGTATACTCTTAAAGAGAATTAATGGGTATGCATAAACGTTTCTGGATACAGTGCAACAGTAGTGAACTTTTTTTTTTTTTTTTTTTTTTTTTGTGGATTGTGGAACTATCAATGGATTCCTAATATTTTGCCTTCTGATTCTTCCTTTACGTCTTTGATTAAACGAAGTTCGAGTGACCAGTATATTCAGAAGTGGCTTGCAGAGCAAAACAATAACGAACTGTATTATAATTATTTTATGTTTAAGGATGAATTTTGTTGTGAAAAATTCTTAACTATTTTGCTTTCGAACTTTGCATACTTTATATAGCTAAATTTCGAACTCTCAACCAAATATATTGGTTGCTAAAAGAGAGCGAATTTGTTGTAAATGTTATATAAACGAATTAGGAGACGAATTTCATTATTTGTTTGTTTGTCTCTTTTCGTGTCTGCAGTAAAGAATTAATTAAACTTTATTTTTGAAGACATCCCAATGTACCCAAATTTAAACTGTTGTTATCCTGCCATAAGAAATCTGTTTTGCTAACATTATCAAGATATTTAACAACGGTAATGTCTGCTACATAAACCATTTCATATGCATTTGAATGAACACATAATATAATTAATAGTGTAGTTTAGGCTTCCGTGCCCTACCTTTTTTTTTGGTTGTTGTTGTTCTGTAAAACTGTAAATGTAGACTATTTTTATGTATCCATGTGCCCTAAGGGGTTTTATTGGAATAAACCTTGCCTTGCATTGCCTTGATAAAGCTTCATTATAGAAGAGCCTGATAAATCTTAATTATAGAAGAGTCTGATAAATCTTACTTGTAGAAAAGCCTGATAAGGCTTAAGTATAGAAGAGTCTAATAAAGCTTCACTACAGAAGGGTCTAATAATCCAAAATTATTGCGATGAAAAATTTTGAAGTCAGGCTCACTCTATAAGTCGATTTCTGTTACATTTTCTCCAAACTATGGCCATACAAGAATTCACCACACTGTGTTACCTATAATTATTTCTACCAGGCTGTATTCACTGCACTAACCTCTCGATCAACGGACAGGCTTCCGGAATCGGCGCTAGGGATGTAGACCCACATCCCAAGGCAGTAATCCGTGTTCCTGGGCAACGAACGAGACAACAAGGCCGCGGTTTGCCCTTTGGGGTGATCCGTGTTTGGCGCTAACACATAATGACCTCGGTCTGTGCGACATGGATAAGAAAAATGTATTCTTAATATTTTAAAAAATATATATATTAATTAATTAATTATTTTCTTTTATTTCTTTCTGTGGGTGCGCAGAGGGGGTTTGGAGTGTTGTGATTTCAATGTCTGAAGACTGGCGGATAAATTGATTGGAGAAAATCCACCAATGCTCTTATATCGGTTTTTAACAGCGCTTTTCCATCTCAAGAGCTGCTCAATCTTGCCACTGTAGATTGTTCTAACCTATAAATGGAAACGTGAAAGTCCCAGTTGAAAACCTGTCTTTCCTTTATAGGCATGACCGATTCACTGCGGCAACAGTACCCCCGTTGGAGTGCCGGGGGTTTCAGTATAAATAGTATCCCCACTTTCTGGAAATTTAGTGCTTTAAATTCCCACTGTCGCTGTCTTCCTCATTTGCTCTTTCCCATTCCCGCTCTGTCCTATCACTCTGCTATACTATCTTCTTCTTCGCTAGATCAATGACCTACCTTTTTTCTTGAAAACTCTTCCTCGACAAGACTCCTTGTTTGTGTATGAGGTCTGTTGGATCAGCTTGGGAGTATTGGACGCTTTCTGCCGGGTGGTCACTAGGGCTTCCTATGATGTTATTATTTAGCAATGTAGGCATTTTATATGTATGTGTTTTGTTGAGAATTTATAATGATGTTTGTATTCTATTTTGTTTTTGTAACCGGGGGTTCGATTAGTTGGGGTAAAGCCTCAGCCGTCCCCTGCGTGGGATGTCTTTATTGTAAAGTGACTGGCCGGTGGAGGGCATTCAATTTTCCCACTAGGGTTGTTTCAGCAGGTCTTTTATGCGGATCGGGGGTTGTCCGGTCCTGATTTGGCTCGGAAGAGTCCGCTGGACCTAAAGCAGCAATCAATCAATCAATCAATCAAAAGGCGCTGGCAGATTCAGATATAGGCGCCCGAGGTGCCTGCCCACTTGCTGCTTGAGGCATCTAACGCCCATACAACTGAACCCAATCTTGGACGACTGGATATGGGGAGGGGTTGTGCGTGGGTAGGCCTATCCGTGTTGTTGGCACCCGTCTAGGGCATGAGCATCAGGATCTTTAAAGTCCGTGCGAGGAAACGCCTGCCTGCACAGAGTAGACCTCGGTTTATATTCTCATTCGCTAAAGATGCCTTGAGAAATGACTGAATTAGCATCAGATTCACAATCACAATCTGGATAAAATCCATTAGGGTGACCTAGCCTCGTGGCGCAGTGGATTAGTCGCCGTTTCCTATGCCGAAGGTCAAGGGTTCGATTCCCGCAAGGGGCGCACGTACGTAACTTAAGTATGAGACTATTGAGGTCACCTAGGGTCTTCTCTGGGTACTCCGGCTTCCTCCCTCCCTTCAATAGTGGTATTGGAGGCAGTCAATATTAAAAAAAAAAAATTTCGATTTCCTTTCCGTCTTCTAACAGCGATCTCCCTGCCTTTACACCCCATGTTTGAGTGATAGATGTGTGTTCGTTGTGTGTGTGAGAGTGGGAGAAACATGTGAACGTGTATGTTGGTACAGATCGCCGCGCTTTGAGCCCGATTGATGTTTTTGGGGGGAAAGCTCGTATATAGCATCCAGTATCATTATTTGTTCCCGAGCTCTGGAGCTATTGATTTTGGCTTTGTTCGTCCGATGGTTACATTTGCGCACTTTGCACCGAAATTAATGGATGGATTTCTTTGAAACTTAGTACTTAATTAGTGAACCCTACCAGATGACACAAATGATGCCTATAGGTGACGTCATCATGGTGACCTCATAATTTGTTGTGGTTATTTTTTTTTGTAATCCTATTCTCTCCCAAGCTTCCGGAGGGATTTGGTTCAATCTTGGACTTTCTTTATGGTTCTAACTTAAATGGAACCAAACTTATTCAAATCGAGTGAAGTAATCATGATGACGCTACCTTTACTTTTTTTTTAACACTTCCTTTAAACTTTCTATGTAATGAAAGTGTACAGATGCGTTGAGCCTTTGTCAAAACTTATGTATATTGAGTGACGTCATCGTGGTGACATAATATTTGTATTTTTAGTTATTTTATTTTGCGGTCATTTGTCTGAAACTAAAGGACGGATTTCTTTTCAAATTTGGTATTGAGTTAGAAAATAGTGAACCCTACCAAATGACACAAAAAAAAGTATGCATATCGGGTGACGTCATCATGGTGATGTCATAATTTATTATGGTTTTTTCCTAATCCTATTTCCTCCCAACCTACTAGAGGGATTTGGTTCAAGTTTGGTATGTACTTACACTTTACCTGTGCCTGCAAAATACAACGAAAGAGCACGCGATGGAACTCTGCACTCGTAATGATCCAGCACTTGTTATTATTATTATCCCAGCAATAATCATCATCATCATCATCGTCATCATCATCATCATCACCATCCTCATGACTGACCTGTCTGAAAGGTATGGTCGAGGGACGGGCTGCCGTGCTGGCCCCCTGCTGCAGCCACCTGCACCTCCCAGTTGAAGTTGTCGTGATGCTCATCCTGTATCCACGAGCACAAGTCTAGCTCTTCAAATTCACAGCCTAAACCTGTCAAGGTCAAGGTAAAGGTCAACAACGGCCAAGATATTTAAAAATTAGTTAGTTACTGTTTGTGTGTGTTTTTGCTTTTGGTCTTTTGAGCTATTGTTACATTCGGCTTAACCTTCGCTCGACGCCGCATTTTACTTTGCATAACAGACGATACGGGTCCTCCACGACCCATGCGTTTGATAGCACTCTAAACATATATATTCTTCAAACGATGATGCGGGTCTTCCACGACCCATACGTTTTATAGGGCCCTTGAGTTGTTTATTTTGCAACCGATGATGCGGGTCTTCCACGACCCATACGTTTTATAGGGCCCTTGAGTTGTTTATTTTGCAACCGATGATGCGGGTCTTCCACGACCCATACGTTTTATAGGGCCCTTGAGTTGTTTATTTTGCAACCGATGATGCGGGTCTTCCACGACCCATACTTTATAACAGCAAGAAGAGAGTGTCCTATTGTGCATGTCCAATATGTTTCTGACAACAAAGGCAGCCCATTATGGAAGGAGTGTGACTCACGTCTTCTTCTTCTCTTCTTGGGTTGAGCAGCCACAATCAAAACATTGAATCATTTGTTGCTATAGGTTGTTACTATGGGGTTGCCGTGTTTTCAATAGTGTGTGAGTGGGAAGGGGTGGGTGGGTGGGAAACACACACGTACATACAAACACACACACACACATACACTCTCTCTCTCTCTCTCTCTCTCTCTCTCTCTCTCTCTCTCTCTCTCTCTCTCTCTCTCTCTCTCTCTCTCTCTCTCTCTATGGCAAGCTGACTGGTCTAATCACATCAATAACAAATTATACTACTCAAAATAATACAAGGGCAACTTGGACATATGGGTCTCTTTAAATCAGAAAAACGAATTCAATTTATTAGTTCATCATATTTTATTGCAATCATTTTTGCATCAATAACAAAAAAGATTTGAGACATCAGTCGCTTAAAATTCGAGTAAATTCAATTTAACTGGACATACCCCTCATTTACAAAATCAAAACTTTAGAAAACAAAAATCTATAGAGTCAGTATCGGGTGTGGACACCGTTTGCATCAATGCAGTCTTGGCATCGTTGTCTCATGGACCGTATCAGGTTATGGAGGATGTTTCCTGGGATGGCCAACCACTCTTGCTGGAGAACTTGGGCCAGAACTTCAAGGTTAGCTCCTGGAGGGAGGTTTGCCCGTGTCTGTCGACCCAAGACATCCCACAGATGTTCTATGGGGTTCAAATCGGGTGATGGAGCCGGCCAATCCATCCTTATGACGTGCTGTTGCTGCAGGAAGTCATTGACGATACGCGCTCGGTGGGGTCTGGCATTATCGTCCTGTAGTATGGCACCTTCCCCAATGGCCCGCAGAGCTGGGAGAACCCTAGGTTGTAGGACGTCATCCCTGTAGCCAATACCGTTTAAGTTGCCATGAATTTGGAGGAGGGGTGTTCTGAAGTTTAATGCGAAGCCACCCCACATCATGACAGATCCACCACCAAAGCGGTCATGCTCGCGCACCGTCGCATCAGCAAAACGCTCCCGTGGACGCCTCCAAACATTCACTCGACGGTCGTTGAAAGACAAGGAGAACCGAGACTCGTCTGTAAAGAGCACCCTTGACCAATGTTGCCTAGTCCACACCAAATGACGCTGAGCCCAGGCCAAACGCGCTGCACGGTGAGCTTTTGGTGAGCAAAGGCCGTACTGCTGGTCGTCTTGATCGCAGGTTTGCCTCGTGTAGACGGTTGCGAATTGTCTGGTCGCTGACGTTAACATTGCTGGCTGCGAGAAGCTGTCTTCTGGTGGTGTTTGCTGTAGCGGACCTCATCCTCAGAGCTGACAGGGTGATGAAATGGTCTTGTCTTGCAGTGGTAACGCGTGGGCGTCCGGACCTTCTTGGTTCTTGGACGCTTCCAGTGTTGTTAAAGCGCTCCCGCAGCCTTTGGACAACGGAGTGGGACACTCCCAGCCACCTGCCAACTTCTCTCACCCCCACCCCTTCCTGAAGCCATGCAAGAGCTCTGCCTCTATCCGCATCAGTCAATCGTCGCCTTGTGGGCATAGTTAGAAAAGCAGCAAAAGCGCTGCCATTTACACCCAGAAAAAAGCGCCGATTGTTGAACTGAACTCACAAAATGCAAGCCTTTCGCGTGCAAATCACTTTTTAATGTTGAAACTTTTGCTTTATTAGCAAGACAACAGTAAATTAGGGTCATTTGTTTGTAAAAATTGGGTTTGTTTTTGAACTCAGTGCAGAAAGTTCAAAACTCACACATGTGATTACTTGTCAGAATAAGATTGTCTTGAATGTTACTGTACAGGATAAGTTTTGAAATAAGCAATATAAGCGATATTATTGATAGCAGCAAAAAATAATTAAACTAAATGAAATATGAGAGTGGACCTTCAATTATTTTGAGTAGTATATTTCAAATTCTTCCAGATTTGTCTGCTTCTTTGCCTAACTTTGCATCCACTCGCAAAGAACAAACAGTGTTGTCTCGCCTCCATATTGGGCATGCTTATGTCACCCATAGTTTCCTTTTAAAAGGAGAATAACCACCATGGTGCTTTGCATGTGACAAATCCTTTTCTGTTCGCCATTTCATGTCTGACTGTGCTGATCTGATTGATGAAATAGAAAGGTATTTTGGTTCAATACCTTTCAAAGAGATTTTTAAAGTATGCAATGGTCAACACCTGTTTCAATTTTTCCATGATGTTGGTTTTGTGATGGGGTGGTGGCGGTGGTCCGGTGATAGTGGTAGGTGTTACTAGGACTATACCTCTGTTTGACCATCCGGAGTCACAACACAACATTTACAAATACATTCACAAACATAAAGAAAACACGCAGGCTGGAAGGTGTGCGTTGTAGCAGCTTTACTGAACACAGACACAGAAAACATTCTTGACCACTTGCATTGACAGTCTTCACAAATCTATATTTCACTCTTCTACAGTTCACAAACTCTCGATATTCTGACTACGACATTGTTCCTACTTTCCTACAATTTATTTCCCCGTTCTAACTAACTCTAACTCTAACTCAACTCCATGTCTTCTCTCAGGACCATACTAGTCTTTCTATCTCTCTCTCTATCTGTCTCTTTTCTATCTCTCAATTATATCTCTCTCTGTCTCTCTTTCTAACTACCCCGAATCCCTCCCTGCACTCGTTCTTATCCTCCTCATCCCAGGGGCAGTTGGGTTCTAACACTAGTTCCCTCCTCGGTCCTGTCAATCAAACCTTGAGACCCATCCGTGGTGGTAATTCTATTTCTTAATCTTAGCGTCCCTTTAAGCTCGTCCTCCAAATTAGAGTTAAAACTTAGATCTCCACCAGACAATGGACCCCTTCTATCAGGCACTTAAACACATGACAAGCAGAACTATCTGCCTCGCGTTGACGTCTTCTTCCTAGGTGGTCTGATCATTAACAGGGAGATATAATTCTACGCTCTACTTTGACCCTGCCCGTTGACCCCGTGAACCCGTGGACCGATAACGGTACCGAGTCTGGTACTAGAACCCGTTGTTTGATACAAAGTTAAAAACAAACATTTCACACTGCTATCTTATTTCGTCAATCCCCTCCGTTGTAGCTGTTAACCTTTTAACTGGCTTAATCTTTTAACGCTGAAAGGCAAACGATAGAGCCAGACGTGCTGTAGTCATTGTCCCCTATGCCTAGCACATAGTATCACTAGTCAGTTATCACCTGCCGACAAGATCCAGGAACTGTGAACGCTCTGATCTCTGCACCTTGTACATTTTTCCCATCCCTGCTATCTTGGCATCCCAAATAGTGTCTATCCTAATATCTAACACGTTGGCTTTTAGATGGTGACTGTCCCAGGGATCAGTCTCTAAATTCTCAACCAGGTCTACGCCACTTTGTTACAGTTTGTTTTATCGCATATAACTCATGTCGTCTTGTTTTGTATAGTTGGTTGGATTTGATTTATAATACTGATTTTAGTGATTTAATCGAAGAAAGAGAACGTATTTTTATTCCTTCATATTTAAAGAAGATTTTTCAAAAGGTTGCGTGTGAAAGTTTGTTTGAATATTTAAGAGTAACAGGCTTATGTTTTAAGATTTGAACCATTTTATCATATTTTAAGATAACGTTTCTCTGGTCCTGATTTGGCTTAGAAGACTCTGCTGGACCTAAAGCAATAACCATGATTGTAATGTAATGTAATAGCGTGGTTCACCCAGAAATAGGGTAAAAGGTTACAGTCAGGGGAAATAACTCCGTGTCAGAACCGAAAAGGAAAACTCAAACGTTAGCAGTTGGTTTGAGTAACGAAAGCCCACTTTATCATCGTTTAATGTAAAAGCAAAAAAAAAAGAGAATTTTGTGGTAAACCAAACGTAAACAAAGCCTTCGAATTGGGGCCTTTTAGATAAACCAAAGGTGTGATGTACTAAGTCAACGCACAGTTCAGATTTTATTTCTGAACAGTGAGTGTTTTGAGATCCATGGCCAAAGACTAGTTAATGAGTTATTCATTGCTTACAGGGTCCAGCAAATTGCAAAAAGCCGAATCAGGACCACAAAATCAAGACCACAACTTCGCTGAAAGAGGACTCGCCCCCGATCCGCATGAAAGATCTGGTGAAACAATCCTAGTGCATAACTAAACTACAGAAGAAGAAGAAGAAGAAGAAGAAGAAGAAGAAGAAGAAGAAGAAGAAGAACAACAACAACAACAACAACAAGAAGAACAACAACAACAACAACAACACAACAACAACAACAAAAACAAGAAGAAATAGTTCAGCAACGCTACCAACAGCATCACAAATAGTACAGCAACACTACCAACAGCATTATCTCTAACCATCATAGCCATCAACAACAAGAATCACAAATGGAATAAACTCATCACCTCTGTGATAAGAGGACAGTTTTACACAGCACTATGACTTATCACCTTACTTAGTCAGCTGTAACCTTAGTAAAGTAACGTTGCGGTGCAGCAGACGACGAAAGTCTACTGTGGGCTACACATATGTACGCTGACGCTGGCTCAGTTAGGCAGTGACATCATTCAGCTTACGTATAGCCGGTACCACCCCCCACGCTAGAGTAAGTCTCTTGTGGTTTAGATTTCCCAGGCTTCCGGCTGACCACAGGGATAGATAGTGATTCTTTGTTCGAACTGCATGGAGGAAGGAGCTTAGCTCTAATAGATCTCTCTACTTGAAGACTAAAAGCAGTAACTGGTGAAATTCTATTCAACCTAGTTCGCCACAGCCTGACATTGTCAAAAAGGTAAATGATCTATCTTTTGTTTCCTCGCGATGTATTGATATTATTGCTGTATTATGTTTGTGAAGTTTGCCATGTTTAGAATTGTGAATGTTAGTCCACCTTTGCGTGACCACGTGGCGAACACGACCGGTTTCGACGCCATGAAGTACCCCTTACGTACCCACTGTTGTTTAGCCTATATGTATTCTTGCAGACGAGCAGGCATCGTTGGCCTGAGCAGAAGCAAGACAATTAAAAGTCTTCACTGACATTTGGCCTGCATTGGAGCCTCACGCACTAAGCTACGAGAGCCCACCAGTCTGTCAACCAGGAGAAGACTCCACTACAACACCCCGCTCATCGATACGAGAGCTAAGTGAATCGAAAACGTGCACCAAAACTGTATCAAAGGACACCAATAGTCCACTCTTCCAGAACTCTGACCATTTGGGCAGAACGCACCATTAGCCATATGATGAGACAGTAGCTGCATTAACTATCAAGGAGCGAACTATTCGAAGTGATATTTGGACTTATAAGTTAGTATCGTGATTAGCAGATCTTGTATGGAGTACAGGAAATAAATGTGTGATAGTTTCTGTTAACAAGTGGCTGGACTACCTATGTTTCATAGCCGTGTGAGAGCTAGTGTGACAGTGAACCTTTTACCATTTTCTTTCTATCTCTGTAACCCCAGCCTAAACCCAGACCGAGCTAAACTTATAAATGTATTAAGATTAGTCACCGGGAGATTAACTAGCGATCCCCATCGACGAAAGACGTGTGGGTAATAGCATTCCATTGTGCAAAGCCCAGCAACAATAGACCCACCGTCACAACCTCCTCGATAACTATCACCATCACTGTGACAAGCGGACTTATTAGACTGTCGCCTCCTGTTCCTTATCATTCCCCTCACTGGCCGGACCATCGCAATCCCGTAACGCCACGAGCGTTGGATCCTTCACTGACCACGCGTCCAAGCCCCGCCCCTCAGCTACGGTCCCACGTGACCCGGGACTGGACGTTTGGAAAAGAGACGCTACCCCAGTCAGTCCACGTTTGCACGCCCAAGACAACACACCAACCTCTAGAGACACGTCTGCCGCGACCCCTGAGCTCTGCCTTACTCGTGTGTTCCACCCGTTCTTTGGTCAAGGTAAGAGGAGTGACTTTATCCCACATCATTTCGCTTGCCCATCACCCGTCGATTTCCCCACGTGTTCGTATGTCTTGTAAATACTTACGTCCATGTCTTTGTATCGTTGGGATGAAGTGATTGTTGATATGCCATCTTGCACTCTGTATTCGTTATCTGTGGGTTTGATTGATGTACATAAACATGCCTATGCTTATACCTATATATATTTATATATATATATATACATATCCATATTTCTATATAATTCCCCATGCCATGATTGCCCTGTTGTATAAGCTAAAGCGCACAGCTAATCCCCTTTGTGTATGATCGCCATTGCCCCTGTATTTACACCCCATTTTCCGCCCTAACCAGAATGTGTAAAGATCCACCCCTTGTTGCTAGTAAACCATCGTAGGCGCCGAAACCCGAGTATACGTTATCGGCGGCTGCTAAATTCTCCCAACTCCAACGGGAAATCCCTAGCAATCATTGGTGACTATAGATGGACATTTGAAAGTACTGGCCAGTATTAGGCCACTTCCAATTCAAATCTGACCGGCATGCGCGCTTAAACAGTGCGGCATCCAGCATATGGGTGCTATCCTAACGCAGAGGACTGGTTATTTCCAGAACGGTTCCTGTCTGGGCCTCTGCAGGACTTATCCTCGCTGCGTGCCTCCCAGATATCGGGTTGGCACAGTGAAGCGAGCGACCGAGGCGTACCCAACCAGAGGGACGCTCTTGCCAGCGCAGACTACACTTCTGCACACGGCCCCAACCGTGACCTCCATGAGTCAGACAGACCACGCTCCGCAGTGACCACGGTCCACCGCCATCCAGGTTCCAGCGGCCCCAGAAGCCCGCTACTCGCAGATAAGTGCGCCCCTCAGCGCACACCACAACTCTTGAATACCCTGGTTGCCACTGCTTGGCCAACCAGTTATCTCTTGCCACGTGATGAAACCCGTCCACCTTCACCCCTATTGACTTAACTTGACTAGACCAGAAAACCTCCTGAATACTCTGCATTTCCCGAGACAATTATTCATGCTCCAGTTGTAACTTAACCAACAACCGTTGGCCTACTTCCAATAAATAAATTGTTGTCGTTCTATTATAACCACCCTGCTTTCCGAGCCTGAGTTTTTCCACTATTTTATTTCTCTCGTCTGTCCGTCTCTGACACTCCTTAGCACTCCTTAGCCCTCCTAAGCATTACCCCCTGAATGTCATCGCACATCGGCCTATAGCAGGGAGGAGATACAGCGCGGGGAGTAATTGCTTTACCCACACCCCCACACCCCCTATATTCGTGACAATCACCACGACCACTACCGCGACAAACTTACCATTGTAAGCGCAGTGTCCCGGCGTGATGCGGAAGTCGTCGACTGCTACGTCACTGCTAGCGCCGCTACCCCTGGTGGCCTCCAACACGAGGCTGACAGGGCCAGAACTCTGAGGTAAAGTCATCCTGGCTCTATGCCAGTCTGGAGTTTGGTCCCCTGATCTCTGCCATAGCTTCGTCTCTGTTCCATCTTCGTTCTACCAGAGTCAATTGATTGAATGAATAGGTTTTTCATTGTTTAGTTTATTAACTCATTGATTACATGGTCGGTTCACTGAGTGATTGATTGGATTTGTATAGTGATAATAACCATACTACAGGTGTATGCTCAAATCAACTTCGTCATCATAATCAGCAGCAGCAGCCACAACGTCGTCGTTGTCATCATCATCGTCCTATTAATACAAGATTAGCTGTCTTCTCTTTTGTCGTCGATTCACCATCGCCAACATCGTCGTCGTCGTCGTAATCATCACAATCATTATCACCATCCTCTTCAGCAATCAGCACCAGTATTTTAATCAGCAACAGCAGCAGCAACTCTACTACCACCCCCACCCTCACCACAATCATCATCAACATCACCATTATAATGATAATAATTATTATTATTATCATCAGCATCACCTCCCCCAGCACCACCACCACAACCATCTTCATCATCATCATCATCATCATCATCATCATCATTATCATCATCGTCATTATCATCATCATACTTACCTCAATAATGAAGGCCAAACTTCCTTCTGTGTTGCCGTGCAGATTGTAGTAAAACTCCACACACACTTTGTCCGTTGCATCCAAGATGGCGGAAGTTAGCCTAGCCTTACTTCCGGCTGTTTGTGCCGCAGAGCCATTCGCGTAAAGATAGCTCTGGTTGGCTGAAATGAGCTAAATCGTGTAAACATCATACAACTTTTAAACTTAATGCTGCAGATCAAACAGAACTAAGCCGACGGCAATTTCAATAATTACCTAGGGAGGTTCACTGTGGAACTGAATACTCGAAACATGCAATTTTCAAGGATAAAGCAAAGATCGCGAAATAAATAGGGGATATCATGACGAATTGACGAAGAAGATGCTGCTGCCGAAGACGACCACGGTGATGATGATGATGATGATGATGATGATGATGATGATGTTGATGATGATGATGATGATGATGATGATGATGATGATGATGATGATGATGATGATAATGATGTGTGTAGTTTTCATGCGCATTGCATAGTTCTTCGATCTCGACACTGTACTACGTAAGCACAAGCAACGGTCCCACATTAAAACTTACTGTTATTGTTATGGTCGGCCTTAGGTCCGGTGTCCGGTTTCCCGGTCGGTCCTGCATGTGTAGTCCATTGCCAGGCACCGCTAGCTTTCCATCTACACAATCCCCCGTTGAAATCACAGTTGCCTGCCTCAGCTGCAAATCGATAAAATGACGTCATGTAGCCTACTCTGTGGTGACGTCACAACTATAACGTACAATATCATTTTTCAAAGTCTATAAATATATTGTAGCTGTCCACAAAGTCAATAAAATATAAGTCAAATAGCTACAGGATTAAGCACTCTGAATACTATTTTCAATTACACTAATTATTACACACCACACGCGCGTGCACTCGCCAAGACGCACACACACACACACACACACACACATGCAAACACATTTACAAGCACATGTACGTGCGTACACTACACACACACACACACACACACACACACACAACGCGCACAAGAATCCTTCAAATGTTGCATTCATACTCACGTGATTCCACGCAAACGCCAGACTTTACGGTGATGTCATCGATGGCAATGTCACCTTCATTTGATTGACCTTTAATGGCCCTAAACACGACATTCAAAGGACCCCCATTCGCTGGCGGTCTCAAGGTCACCTGATCCTCGTGCCACGCTTGACCTTGATCGTGAGACCTTGACCACAAAACGGTTTTGTTACCAGAGTTGTCCTGAGGGAAAAAAAAAGATTTCACTCATTTGACAGTGACATTTAGAATGCTGACAACATGTCCTTGACCCACAACAGCGGCGCCAACCACAATTTGCTTCAACCCAAACGGCAAATATCAGCGTTAGAAATAACGGGTACTGATAAGAGTTATCTTTGCAATAACAAAATGCTTCGTTGCTTTCAAACGACAAATTGTATTTAAATATCTAAAACACGATCACATCTTCTTCTTCTTTTTCTCCTTATTTTTCTACTTATTCCTCCTCCTCCTCCTCCTCATCATCATCATCATCATCATCATCATCGCCATGAAATAAAATATTATCTGAAAGGTGACCTTGAAGACAACAAAAGAAATAGACCGTTACCCTGGCAACAACAGACAACGTGTCGATGCTCATGCCGTACATGTTGTACCAGAAGTGGAGACACAAGGGGCCCGTAAGGGTCAAGGACGGGGACTCAAGGTCAGCCTTGTCTCCAGGATTACCGTCAGAGCTCTCAAGGTACAAGTAGTGACCTGCCACTGGACACGTATAATGATGAAGATGATGACGATGATGATGATGACTTGTGTAGTTGTCATGCGCCTTGCATAGGTCTTCGATATCGACAAGGTTACTCTATGAAATATGAATGAGCAGCTCTTTGAGCTGGTAAGAGAGCATGATTAAAACATTTCATTCCTTTACTTTCTTTTTTTCTTCAGTTTTTTGAAAAGATTAACATATAGGATTACAGTTTAAGTTGGATTTTTTTCAATTGGCTCAAATGTGAAGGTCACTGTTGTGACTAACAACTGCAGTATACAGAGAAACAATCCAAATCACAAAAAAGGAAGAAGACAACAACAACATCATCAACAATAGCACAGCATCAACATCAACAACAACAGCAACAGCAGCATCAATAGCAACAACAATCAGGACCTGTGTTCAATGTGTGGTCAGAGGGTGGGCCGGTAGCCAATGTTTGCGTGGGTCCAGATTGTCGTGTCCAGTCTTGTTCGTCCCCAGCCTTAGTCTGTTTCCACGCGCACAAGTCCTTTTCGAAGTCGCAGTTTATGTCTGCAAGAAGAATACACACAACCACACACAAACCCACACACACATGAAAATCAGAAAGAACAAAATCTAGACTGTTTGTTTGACAAAATGACCTCTCCCAACAACTTAATAATTTTTGTAAAACGACAAAAGCCTGGGTTATTCAGTTTTTTTTTAACAACTTGAAAGTCAAAAGTCTACGTCACTCACCTGACACTTTAACGTCATAGGTGACGGTGGCCTGGCCCATGACGTTGCTCGCGGTACACATGTACTTGCCTGCGTCATTGGCTCTGGCGTCAGTGATGATTAGTTGGGCCCCGACACTGCATAAGTATAGTATAGTATAGTATAGTATAGTATAGTATAGTATAGTATAGTATAGTATAGTATAGTATAGTATAGTATAGTATAGTATGGTATAGTATAGTATAGTATTAGTATAGTATAGTATGGTATAGTATAGTATAGTATAGTATAGTATAGTATAGTATAGTATAGTATAGTATAGTATAGTATAGTATAGTATAGTATAGTATAGTACTGCTGTTACACTCGATCGATGTTGGTGTCTTTCTATCAGTATCTGATTCAGCCCCGATGCTTGAAATCCTGATAGGTATAACTGATTCGTTTTTCCACCCAGCCTGCTCACTCAGCAGCAACAAGGCAAAGTCTTCGTATGAAGTTTTCCACTTTTATTCAGCACACATCAACAACTGCATACAATCGCTCAATCGCCTTTCCACTCTCAACTTTTTACTTTCCAACTCACTATCAACTCTCTCTTTCACAACACAGTGTGTCCAATATATATTTTTTTTTATCTCAACTCGAGATGACCTCAGGACGTTCTAGAACGACGCGTTACAACCAATCAGAATTAACTTCGTCATCACTGTTTTACGTCATACAACCTTCCTTTCTCAAGTTTCTGTCAAAAGAATGTTCTCAAATATCCCGAAACTTTGATCGATAGTAAACAAGCAGATCTAGAGAATTCTCCAATAATATCGACTAACGAAGATTAATTATCAACGTTATACAAAGCTTCTTCTAACAACAATGCAAACTCAAATCAAAGGTAAATGCACTCTATTATTGCATGCTTTGCAAAATAAAACGAACAGATCCATCGCGCGCGCTTCACACATAATATCGTGCGCATTTCACACGCACCATCATGCGCGTTTCAACGTAACAACTGCATAAGTATAGTAATAATAATAATAATACCGGATGCTAATACGCGCTTTACTTCGAATGATTTCAAACTCAAAGCGCGGCGACCTATACCAACATACACGCTCACGTGCAACAAATATATTACAGACACACAACAAGGACAACAGTATACAAGGCATACACGTGGTGTAAAGGCAGGGAGATCGCTATTAGGAAACTGAAAGTGAAATAGTTTTGTATTTTTTAAAGATTAATTTGACTGCATCCAATATTATTTTGAAGGGAGGGAGGAAACCGGAGTGCCCGGAGAAAACCCTCGGTGACCTCAATAGTCTCGTACCTAAGTCACAGACGTTCGCCCCTTGCGGGAATCGAACCCGCGACCTTCGGCATAGGAGACCGGCGACTTATCCACTGCGCCACGAGGCCACCCTCTTATATAGTATAGTATATAGTATAGTATAGTATATAGAATTGCATAGTATAGTATAGTATAGTATAGTGTAATATAGTGTAGCATAGGATAGGATAGTATAGGATAGTATAGGATATTAAAACACAGAATAATAAACTATTATATAATAGTATACAATCCTTAGGTTTTCAAACTTTTTTTCTCTCTCTTCCGATGTCTATATAGCCTAGATGGTAGCTATACGTGTCGACTTTCAGAAGATTTCTAAAATAAAATTAAAAAAATTTAAAACTAAAGAAAGCTGGAGGGCCCATGTTTCCGCTGTTTTATCAAAGAAAGCAGGCCTTTTTGTCAGAAATATAAAAGACAGATTGAGATGAGCATAATGCAGCAAAGACCATATTTTGTGTAGGTGTAAATTAGTTGGTCGATGGACTTGTCTTTATAATGCGCCGTTCCAGCTCAAAGAGCACCTCAAGGCTGTTGCCGACTTGCTGTTTCATGTTCACTGTCCAGCCTCCAAGAAAAGTGAGTAAACAGACGTTATGCCGCTAGACCATTACCAGTAAAAGAGGTCCAGCATGCTCAGTTAGCACGGTATAGGCAATCGTACCCTATACGCTTATGTGTCCGGGGACGTTAATCTATGTAACTAGCTAACTGTTAGCACGGACACTTACTTAGCTTCTTCCATGAACTATCTGATGCACTGACCTCCTGGCGTTTGACGGCATGGCTTGGTGGTCACGGGACCACGTGACGTCAGGATTGGGGATGGAGGTGATGGGGCAAGTGAGGGTGACGGTGCTGCCGGAAATGACGTCATATTGTAGCTGCTGAGGTCCGGTTACCTTGGGCGCCGCTGCACACAGATAATTACCAGGGGGATGATGATGATCGTGATGATGATCATGATGATTGTAATAATAGGTCTATTGCTGTGTTGGCTCATCATCATCATCATCATCAGCAGCAGCAGCAGCAGCAGCAGAATTTACTTGTTTCTTCTTCTTCTTTGCCATAGTCTTCGTCGCCAGAATTAGTATTAGTCGTGTATCTCACTCTGATGTTCTGGTGGTATTTTAAATGGTAGATGAGCACATATAAATTGAAATAGATAGATAGATAGATAGAAAGATAGATAGATAGATAGAAAGATAGAAAGAAAGAAAGAAAGAAAGATAGATAGATAGATAGATAGATAGATAGATAGATAGATAGATAGATAGATAGATAGATAGATAGATAGATAGATAGATAGATAGATAGATAGATAGATAGATAGATAGATAGATAGATAGATAGATAGATAGATAGATAGATAGACCGACAATCATACATGGGTGGTTTTTATCGGATACATTCAAATTGTAAGTAAATATAATTAGAATATATTGCAATACATAACCAGAACACGTTGTGATAAATCAAATAAGAAAACTAAATAAGAAAATAATAATGATAAACCTACACTTACCCACACAAGAGCAGTTTCTACCGGCTGTGGATGATGCTCCTTTGGCTCCAACCGTACCACTTGGCCCTACAATGCCCTGTGGCCCCGGCTCGCCTTTCGACCCAGGTGTGCCCTTGAGCCCAGGGTCACCTTGAGGTCCCCGGGTTCCAAGGAGACCCTTGACCCCTATTTGACCTTTGGGCCCTGCAACCCCCGCTGCGCCCTTGACCCCCGTGTCACCTTTGGCGCCCCGTAATCCAAGATAGCCCTTGAGCCCTGCATGTCCTCCGGCCCCTACAGCGCCTTTGGGCCCCGCTTGTCCCTGATAGTGAGCGTCAACACACACAATGCAATTTAAAAATAAATGTATAAGGTCATATTATCAGGGTTGCCAACCACTAGGGAATTTCCGTAGTTTACTCCGGAAATGAATACGCGGCTACGGAGCTACGCAAATCGAAAATTTACTACGGAAAGTAAATTTTTGACGATAGTATTACAGTTTTAACGAGTTTTATTGAGCGCCTGTGCCTCCCGTAGCACCTCAAGGTCACGGTCATTCGGTTTATGTGCACGGTGTAATAGATCACGCTCCCATTGCATGTTAGGAAATTCGACCAATCACCGTGAAGTAGTTTTGCAAACGGCCAATCGGTGCACAAAACCTCGACCTTTCTGTGACACTTTCGTTTCCGGGTCACGTTCTACAGCGCGAGAAGAAAAGTTTGTGTGCGGCGTATTTTGAATCCATGACGCCAAAAAGAAATAAAACTAGAGATGAAAGCCCAGAAAAAAACAAGAGGACAGCAAATCAAGAGTACAGGAAAGAGTATTCTGAAAAATTTTAGTGCATCACTGCGTCATCGAGATCACACGATGTGACGTGACACCAAAGAGCTTGAATGGCAACCATCACAAAAGTCGTTGCCCTGATCCAGAAAAGTTAGTCCCTGTTCAGTCGGTAGCCACCTTCTTCAAGCCCCATATGGATCTCTCAATAATTCGTGCGGAAACACTCTTCACGACCTTCGTTGCAGACTGTGTATGCATGTCTTCGTTTAAAAAAAATGCGAGGACGTATGGCTACGGAAAATGTCATAAAACTACTGAAATTCAGAATTTTTACTACTGAAAACCTTTTTGGGGGTTGGCAACTCTGATTATTATCAGCGTTAGGTTAACAAACTCGCACGAATAGCCTACACACATTGCATTTTAGAAATGCATGTATCAGGTCATTTTATCAGGATTGGGTTAACGTACATACTCGCATGAATAGCCTACACATATTGCATTTTAGAAATACATGTATCAGGTCATATTATGAGGGTAAGGTTAACAAACTCGCATGAATAGCCTACACACATTACATTTTAGAAATATATGTATCAGGTCATATTATCAGGGTTAGGTTAACAAATTCGCATGAAAAGCCTGCACACATTACATTTTAGAAATACATGTATCAGGTCATATTATCAGGGTTAGGTTAACAAACTCGCATGAAAAGCCTGCACACATTACATTTTAGAAATACATGTATCAGGTCATATTATCAGGGTTAGGTTAACAAACTCGCATGAAAAGCCTACACACATTTGGGGCAAGCTCTGACACAGACACGCTCACACATGCAAGCGCGCATAAACACACACACACATGCACTCACACATACGCACATGCAATATCTCTCGCAAACACACATTCTTTCTCTCTCCCTCCCTCCCTCTCTCTATATCTCTCTCACACACACACATGCTCTTTCTCTATTTCTCTCTCTCTCTCTCTCTCTCTCTCTCTCTCTTTTTTTTTTACACACACACAAACATACACACACTCACACAAACACGCTAATTCTTACCTGTGGCCCTATGTGACCTTTTAACCCTTGACCCCCGATGTCCCCAGCGTGACCTTTAGTGCCAGGCGGCCCCATGATACCCTTGGTACCT
Organism: Oncomelania hupensis; assembly: GCA_036898135.1. NCBI lineage: Eukaryota > Metazoa > Mollusca > Gastropoda > Littorinimorpha > Pomatiopsidae > Oncomelania > Oncomelania hupensis. The sequence goes on from CM072527.1 coordinate 934,850, forward strand.
CCCACGCCTATAGCGAACAAAGTACAATCAAAGTTAGCGTTGAGCCCACGGCGCCTTGAGTCGGAGAATTGCGCGGTACAAAAAAATCACCACCGTAATATGTTTAAGGTTTTTTATTATTACCTTCAGTCAATTTTTTGTCAAGAATGCATGAGAAGGCTCAAACTGTTTTATCTATTACTAATGGCAGCAGTCTAAGAATCAGAAAGTCAGTTGGTCAGTGAGTCAGTGAGATAGACAGTCAGTTGGTCAGTGAGCTAGTCAGTCAGTTGGTTAGTGAACTAGTCAGTCAGTCAGTCAGTGGACCAGTGAGCTAGACAGTCAGTACCACTTTTGCACACAAATAACTCGCGAACCGTTCATCCTGTCATGTCAGGAGGCGCGGGCATTGGCACAGTCCTCCTCACTGTTCAAATATGTACTTGAGTGCTACAAGTTTACTTTGTTTTACTGACCAATTTGTCCAGTAATTCCCTGGTCTCCTTTGGGTCCTGAAAAAAATCCAGAATAACATTCTTATTAATTATAATAATCGTGTAAGCTTTATACAAACGCAGAACACTGAACATGGTATATAGTACACAAAAAAACCAGCGCTTTCATCTTTGCCACCTTCCGTAACTCTGGGCCTTATCCGTTTGAGCAGACAAGGTGAATATATGTATATAGTGTTCTACCCTCAACATCGATAAATCAACAATTCAAGCCACCAGCCAATACATGAAAAGCAAATAACCAATCAATGAGACGATCAAACCATCAAACGAGCAGACAAACGAAAAAGCAAACAAACAAGTTAGCTAGTTATTTGCTTACAGGGTCCAGCGGACTGCAAAGAGCCGAATCAGGACCACAAAATCAGGACCACAACTTGGTTGAAAGAGGACACACTCCTGATCCGTATAAAAGATCTGCTGAAACAACCAAGGGCCTCTCACGCAGGGGATGCTGAGGCTGTACTCTAATTTATCGAACCCCCGTTTACAAGAATAAAATAAAATATAAACTTCATTATAAAATATCAACAAAACACATACATATAAAATGCCTACATTGCTAAATAAAAATATCATAAGAAGCTTTAGTGACCATTTGGCAGAAAGCGTCCAATATTCCCAAGGTGACCCAAATAGACCTCATACACAAATGAGAAGTTTGGGAAGAGTTTTCAAGAAAAAAGGTAGGTGGCTGGTCTAGCGAAGAAGATAGTGTAGTAGATTGATAGAACAGAGTGGGAATGAGAACGAACAAAGGAGAAAGACAGCGACAGTGGGAATTTAAAGCACTACATTTCCAGAAAGAGGGGGTGCTATATATACAGAAACCCCCGGCACTCCCACGGGGGGAAAAACCAACAAGCAAACAAACCAAGCAAGCAAGAATTATCAAGGTTCCGAACCTGTAAGGCACAGTCTGGTTTCGTTGCTGCAGTGCTGTTTCAGTATGGCTTCCTGTGACAATAAAACAGTTATCATCACCATCATTGTCATCATCTTCATGGTTCTCGTCGTCGTCGTCATCATCATCGTCGTCATCGTCATCATCATCATCGACGGCGTAGTCATCATCATCATCATCATCATCATCATCACCTCCACCCTCCATCATCATCGATGGCATAGTCATCATCATCATTGTTGTCATTGTCTTTGTTGTCGTAATCATCAGCAGCAGCAAAAGCAGCAGTATCGTCGCCATCATCATAATCATCGTCGTCGTTGTCATTTTCATCTTTATCGTCATCATCATCGTTATCATCATTATCGTCGTCGACGGCGTCATCATCATCATCATCATCAACGGACTAGTCAACATCAGCATCATCGTCGTCATCATCCTCATCATCATCAACGGACTAGTCAACATCAGCATCATCGTCGTCATCATCATCATCATTATCTTCTTCTTCTTCGTCGTCCTTTTCTTGTCTGTTTCTTCTTGCTTTTTTTTTTTCTCATTTGAACAATTACATCGCCAACAGGGTGGCTAAGCAGTGTAGTGCATCGCAATGTTTCTTGTTAAGCAACGTCGGGAAGAGTTAATACTTGGATGGGTGACCATCCTTGGATGGCAGCCACCAAACGACACCCAGCTGTGAATGGGTACCTGGGTCTGTTTAGAACCGGGGAAGGAAAAGCAGCGAGGGAAAGGAGATAGGAATCGCCCGCTCTCATTAAGCTGGCCTAGAGAAAAAACAGTGGTCCCAAACTCTTACCTCCCCAACCACCAAAAAGTTACGGGGACACCTTTTTACGTCCACAACAATTTTCACAAAAATCATTCACTGCCTTCACCTATAAATTTTCAAAGGGGAAAAACACACACGTCTACGTTGACTACGTCAGCAACTGTCTTCCAAGTATAATTATTGTATGCGTTACCTGTTGCGAGATAAGTTGTTCAATAACTGGGTCAGCGCGAGCATGTACTCGTGACGTAAGATCACCTGAAATGACGTCATCAGCTCCTCTGTGACGTGTCGTATTCTTCAAAGTTGGAGAGGGGGAAAATGACGTCAATTTTATTAGTCACATATAAATGGAACGCAAAAGCGGGCAACGTGACCTACACCAGAATCATAATTCAGAATCAGCAAGCTTATAACAATTAGTTCACATTAAGAAACAAATTTTAAAAAAATAAAAAAAAATAAAAAAGTAGACCTTTCAACTTTACTTGTGAAGAACAAAGTATTATAATTGTCATTTTGCGTCTTACAGAAAGTTGAAGTTGGGCCTCCAGGTCCGTACCATCCACGTCCACGCCCCATTAAAAACAACAACAACAACAAAAACAACAAAAACAAAAACAAAAAAACTAAACCTTTTAATTAAATCTATGAGCATCAAGCTCAATGACCAATCAGAATGTTCTTCTGGATATACAATACTTGAGATTGACATAGGTAGCTTTAATTTATTTAATATAATGAGTACATGCTCAGAATGGTTATAATTTTATTGACATTCAAATATTAAGATATTTACATTCAATATGCTACCACAATTACAAAGTACTAGAGGATTTATGAAACGAGCACGACAAGCATTTAGCCTTACTCTGTGAAATAAACTGTTAATATGACAAGATTTTGAAATAGATATAACATTTTTTGATACTGGTGAATTATCCAAGTAATGTTTTTCAATGACCTCTTGCTTGTATTTTTTATTCCACTGATTCCAAGCACATCGTTTGAGTTGATTTTTAATTTCATTTGTTGTCAAATTCAAAAAAATGATTTAGTGGATTCGTCTGAAGATGCAGCACTCTTTGCTGATGCCTGATTAAGGCCTGCCAGTGCGACAGATAACAAGTGTGTTCTTAAACGCACGCCTATCTAAAGGGCAAAAGACTGATAGCCTACGATGCACTCACTACTATACTATACTATACTATACTATACTATACTATACTATACTATACTATACTATACTATACTATACTATACTATACTATACTACACTACACTACACTACACTACACTACACTACACTACACTACACCATACTATACTATACTATACTACACTACACTACACTACACTACACTACACCATACTATACTATACTATACTATACTATACTATACTATACTATACTATACTATACTATACTATACTATACTATACTATACTATACTATACTATACTAAGTCGTCATACAATTAGTGTGACGAAATATGCCAATGACGTGTTATCTCGTCATCATCATTGTGACGTTGTTTTTATTTCTCGGTATAGTTAAACGGTCAGCAAAAACAATGCACACCGCTTAAAAAGCTCAGACCAGAATAAGGCGCATGCATCCATTACATCAAATTAACAACAAATATACGCGATTGCCACCCTCTCTCTTTCTCACTGCGTCTCATTTGGACAACAAATAATTTTTGTTAAAATAATAAATAATTTTTTTAAAATTAATGTTAAAAATTTATATATATATATATATATATATATATATATATATATATATATATATATATATATATATATATATATATATATATATATATATATATATATATATATATATATATATATATATTTGTTTAAAAACAAGTTAAACAATTACATTCTTTTTTCCAAATTGCTTATTTGTTTACAAAATTAAATTACATTTCATAAATGTGTAAGTTATTTCTAACAATGTTCAAGCTAGAATTTTTGGTCATTTATTAAAATATTATTGTGAGCCAGATTTGCTTGGCAAATAGTTGAAACTCGGGCAATTCTCTCTTAGCAGTGCTACGATTCACTCTCTAAATTATTGCATTACATCACAGTTGTTAGTTAAGAACATGCACCACCCTCTCTCCTACCCCTTCCCCCCTCCACACACACACACAAACACACACACACACACACAAACACACACATCGTAGCCGACACTCTCCGAGGTTTACGTTTTAAAGGAAAACGTAAGATTCTGCGAGTCTCAGCAACGTTGTGTCCCCACAAATACTATACAAAGATTTATATATTTAAAACAACAACAACAACAACAACAAAAACATTATCAACAACAGCTATAATTCTTATTGTTATTCTCCATGAACGAACGAATTAAATTATCCTTTCATTAAGAGAACCCGGAGAAAGTCCTGTGACCTGAAACGTCTTGCCCGTACTTAAGTGTTAAGTCACACAAGCTCGTCCCCTGCAAAGGGTTCAAACCAAGCACCCTAGCCAACTGCGTCACCAGGCCGTTACTCGCAGGTTATCAACACTGGACCTCTGTAAGCTATCTAAGCAGTTGAGGAAGCTGGCAAATGCGGAAGAAAAAAAAAACACGAAAATAAACAACAATTACTTTACATTACATGCAGTACTATTATACTAGCCTAGAACAAATTATTGCGACGTTTAATAATAATTACCACTATCCCCCATCCCCACCCCCAAAAAAAAAAAAAAAAAGTTAAAAAATTTTAAAATACCACTTGCCTGGTAAAGGCCGAGGAAGTTGTAAACTCGCGAGGCCCGATGCACGAGTTGGTCGTACCGCTGCTGTATATGCTGCTGCCTGCTAGTGTGCCTGACGGTGAACACGACTAGCAGTGACGTCTGAATGGCGCACATCACCGCTATGACGTAATAAACCAAGCGGCGAGCGGCTGTTTTGTCCATCCTGGTTTTTGTTTCTTTTTAAAGGCACTGAAGCAGCAGCACAGCAATTACGACGACAGTAAATAAATAAATACATTAAACACAAAAAAATGTGAAATACTAAAAAAAATTAATTACACAAAAAATTCAATAAATAAATATTAAATACATAAATAAATATGGAAAGAAATATTTAAATAAATATATAAATTTAAAAACTAAATATAAAAATGTATAAATAAATAAAATAAATAAATATATTTTATTGTATGAGTCTTAGTTTTGCAACTGTATCCTTTTTACTGCTGTACTTTGTGCAAATGAATCACAGTTAAAATAGATGGGGGGGGGGGGGGGGGGGTGGATGGGGGGGAAGGAAAGAACGGTGGGGGTGGTGAATACCCGAGTCTGCCTCCCAATAATTACCAAACATATAAAATCACACAAGACACTAGTTATTAATTTAGTAAGCCAGCCAACCGATTCATTATTCAAATAAACTGGAACACTATCGGTCAGTTTAGTGAAAATCATTTCGTTTGTTGTTGCTGGTGATGTTGGTAGTGTTGGTATTGTTGTTGTTGTTGTTGTTGTTGTTGGTGGTGGTGGTAATGTAGTTTTTTTCAATTGCGTCCATAGACTTTTGTCTGAAAGTATAAAACCTAAAAAGAAACGTGGACGGTTATAGTTAGTTATCCCCTGTTTATAGTGCCAGCGGACTGCAAAGAGCCGAATCAGGACCACAACTTGGTTAAAAGAGGACTACCCCTAATCCGTATAAAAACAAACTTGAAACAACTCTAACGGCAACACTGAAGGTACTCCACACCAGCCGACCACTTTACAATAAAGGCATCCAATGCAGGGGACGCTGAGGCTTTATTCTAATTTATGGAACCCCCGCGTTTACAAAAACGAAAGAGAAATATGAACATCATTATACAATATTAACAAAACACCTACCTAGAAAATGCCCACATTGCTAAATAATAGCACCACAGAAAGCCCTAGTGACCATTTGGCAGATAGCGTTCTACAGCCCCAAACTGACCCAACAGACAAATAAGGAGTTTGGGGAAAGATTTCAAGATAAAAGGTATGTGACTGGTCCAGCGAAGAAGACAGTAGATTGATAGAACAGATTAGGGACAAGAAAGAACAAATGAGAAAGACAGAAACAGTGGTACATGTAATTAAAAGCGCTAAATTTCCATGAAGTGAGTATACTATTTACTCCCGTTTCCTACTCCTTCGGATGAGAGTATAAACCGAGGTCTAGTCTGTGTGTCGCATACATTCCATCATAACGGACTATAAAGATCCGGATGCTCATGTCCTAGACGGGTGAGTGCCGGTAACAAGAACAACAACACACCCAGCATGCACTTGGTCCTTCTCCCCCACCCCTGGCTGGCCAGGATAGTGCTCAGTTGTCCGGGCGTCAGACCATGCGCCCGAAGGCTGCGGGTGGGCGTCCCGGGCGGTTGAGTTAGATCCTGGATCGGCCAACGCCTAGAGTCTGGTCAAGTACGGCGAGATATGTGCGCTATAAAAATCCTCAATAATAATAATACAGAAACCCCCGGCACCCCCACGAGGGGAAAGGTGGGAGGGAACGGGGTATAAAAGGACTGGGAGTGAAAGACAACAATGCTACATACATAGCGAGGGTACAATGTTAAATGTGCGGAAGATGTTAAGTGTATAGATCAAAATGTGTGTGTGCGAGCGTGTGCGTGCGTGAGTTTGCGTATGGGTGTGTGCATTTGCGTGGAAATGTGCGAGTATGTGTTTGTTCGTGCGCGCCTGCATTTATGTCGGATGTAGGGATGAGGGGGGGGGGGAAGGGGAAGGATAGCAGTTGCAATTTATTATATCGTCATAGTTACATTCCCACATCAAACATTGGCTACCGGCCCAGCCTCTAACCACACACTGAACACAGGTCTTGATTGTTGTTGCTATTGATGCCGGTGTTGTTGTTGTTGATGTTGATGCTGTGCTATTGTTGATGATGTTGTTGTTGTCTTCTTCCTTTTCTGGGAATTGGATTGTTTCTCTGTATACTGCAGTTGTTAGTCACAACAGTGACCTTCACATTTGAGCCAAATGAAAATAATCCAACTTTTAAACTGTAATCCTATATGTTAATCTTTTCAAAAACTGAAAGAAAAAAAAAGTAAAGAAATGAAGTGTTTTAATAATGCTCTCTTACCAGCTCAAATAGCTGCTCATGAGTTTGCGTATGGCTGTGTGCAATTGCGTGGAAATGTGCGAGTGTGTGTTTGTTTGTTCGTGCGCGCCTGCATTTAGCTCGGATGTAGAGAGGGGGAGGGGGAGGGGGGGTAGGAGAAGGGGGAGAATAGCAGTAGCAATAATTATATTGTCATAGTTACATTCCCACATCAAACAAGTCAAAAGCTAAATAGTTATGCTACACACAAAAAATAAAATAAAAAAATTAAAAAATCGCCCTACCAACCATTCAACCGACCAACCAAACAAACAAACAAAAAATCGATCCAACAATGTTTTCTTACCTCCAAGCAGAACACTCGCGAACAATTAAATGTGCACGCCGTCTGGTGTTGGACCTTCTAAATGCGCTAGACAAACTTGTCTATTCCTTCACTTTGTTCATTAATTTGTTTCACTTTCTCGTATTGCTGCTGGAGAATACAACACGTCTTCAAGTAGGGAAAGGAAATGTATATTCAAGGTTCCCAATTTAAATGCCGACCCTTATCTACATTGAAATAACACATTTACAGCAGCAAAGGGACACTCAATGTACCACGTATTGGGTGCAAGTGCTTTCTAGGCAAAATCCTAGTTTGACACAAACAGAAGTGTATTAGCCAACAGAGAGTACAGGAGTTACAAGTCTTGTCTGTTTTGCATTAAATTTACACTTCGTAGTTTTGTTTTGTTTCTTTGACATCAGATGTCTTCTGCTATTAGGTGTGTGTTCAAATGTCGTCCTTATCAGTTGAAATATAAAGGGCCCGGGCTGTCCTTATCTGTGTGTGTGTGTGTGTGTGTGTGTGTGTGTGTGTGTGTGCGTATGTGTATGTGCGTTTGTGTGTGAGAGAGAGACATACAGACAGACAGAGACAGAGTAAATGAACATTAAAGTTTTAACATCTACCCCCACCATTGGCGATATATGAGAGAGAGAGAAAGAGAGAGAGAGAGAGAGAGAGAGAGAGAGAGAGAGAGGGGGGGGGGGGGGGAACTAAGCACCACAAATATGATGTAGTTGTTTTTTTAATCCACACTGCAAAATGATGTTTGTTTCCGTTGATGATTTTATCTTATTCTTTGTGTACACACCAGGTTACTAGGTCACAATTTTTGTTTTTCCATTGGCAGATCGCGTACCGATTAGACTACGTACGTTCTGTGCAGATTAACACCTACTCAGAATTTGAAAATACAAGCCCTTTGGGGGGGGGGGGTGAGGGAGGGGGGGAGGGGGGGGGGGGGGGGGGTAATAGATCACGTCTCAATGCCACTGACAAATCCTTTTGACATCGTCGCTTTTCCAAACATTTTCTTTAAAGTCGTCATCAGAAATGACCAAAAAGTGAAGTTGTCAAACATGAACACGTTTTTTTATTACATTTAAAAATAGCATCATCACACGGCAAATGACACTTCGTGATCCTAACATGAAGTCACTTCTGTCGAAAATGACGTCCTCATTGGCACTGGCCATGGGTGAGAGAGATGTCATCGACAGCTATGGGTGGAGCGGTGCTGTTGCCGGTGACCGCCTCAATGATGAGACTAAGTTCCCCTTGTAGTACTGGGATGGTCAAGCTCGTGTGTGTCCAGTCCACAGGCTGGCCATTGGCCGGTGCCTTGTAGTGAATGCTGAACAGTTGCTCATGTCGAGAGCTATACATCTGAGAGCATAAAATATGTCAGTCTTATGTCCCTCGTCGTTTACCATAAGTATAGGCTTCTTATCCACTAACAACGAACCAATTTGCATTTTGATAATACACATAACCGTGTTGCATAGATCTAAGTCTGATTGTAAAAAATATTGTACTTGTGAAGGGAAATTAGTTTGAACGGCATGTTTGCGGAGTGGGGTTTCAAGAGCAATAGAAAGGGTGAAGGGTGGGGGTGGGGAGGCAGACTAACAAACTTGTATGAGTGATAGTTCCTGCTGTGTAATGTCATCGCTTATCTGCACTTTCTGCTGTGCAGAATCCTGGTTTTGAGTTCACCCTTGGCCAGCATTTGGTGAGCAAGTCCACAATGTATGACATGGTCATTGATCCAACTCAGAAGTTTGTGGCCACGGCTTGCCAGGACAGAAACCTCAGGTCAGTCACCACTTGCGGTGTTTTGCATGCAGTAACGGTAGTGTTGGTGCTTGTCTCCATTACCGCAATATCTAGTATAGTGTGTACTCCTCTCTTCACATCTAAGTTTGTCTTTTATCTCTAAGCCCCAGTATCTAAAGGGTGTCTCAGTGGTTAGAACACACTAGAATGGTTTCATGATAAGCAACGTTTGAGTATGGTTGTTAATACTTGGATGGCTGACCGTACTTGGAAGGACACCACTAACAAAGATTGAAACAAGCACATACATGCCCTGTGGGTTCGGGCATTAAATAAAATAGACCCAACGTTTCCCGGCGTGTCGTAAGAGGCTACTAACAGGGGTGATGTTAGCAAGGCATCACTGGGCCAAAGACTTCTACACAGAAGTCACCGGCCAGGGCGGAGGAACCTCACGTTACTACAGGTTCAACGACCACGTGCTCAGGGCCAAGGCGAGCCACACTGTATTCGTGGATTTCGGCTGTGGCCAACAGCCTGGAGAGGATTGGGCACCGCCAGGTCTTTTTTGCCCAAGACACACTACATGATGACACTATCCACTAATTCCATACCGGATCGGTCGTCGCCCGGCTCAATGACCGCACCTTACGTTGGCTACCAGGACGGAGGTGTTAAGTATGCTACTGATGGACAATTTAGCAAGATCCGCACGAGAAACAACACCGTCATTGGAACCTGGAATGTCAGGACCCTAACTGCAGAAGAAAAATTAGAAAAACTGGCCCACGAGTTGGACCACTATCGATGGAACGTTCTAGGCATCAGCGAACTGCGCTGGAATGGCCTAGGTGAAACAACGACCGACAAAGGCCACAAGCTCTATTTCAGCGGTAGAGATGACAGGCACGAACACGGCGTTGGATTCTTGGTCCACAAGTACATTCTAGCCACTGTCATGGGTTGCCGCCCAGTCTCCAGTAGACTCATTACCATCCGCCTGAGAGCAGCCCCTTTCAACATCACCATCATCCAGGCCTATGCCCCAACATCAGACTATGACGACAGCGAAGTGGGGGATTTTTATGAAAATCTAAAGTCGGTCCTTGACCAAGTGCCGAAGAAGGACATAGTCATAGTGCAAGGCGACTGGAATGCCAAGGTTGACCAAGATGCGCACCACAACTGGGGAGACACATGTGGACCCCACTGCAACAACGAGACAAATGACAGGGGTCTGAGACTCTTGGAGTTTGCCAGATACAGCAATCTGGTACTGGCAAACACGCTTGGTCTCCACAAAAACTCCAGACGATGGACATGGCACAGTCCCGGCGGGGAGCATCACAACCAAATAGACTACATCATGGTCAAGAAACGCTTCAGATCAAGCATCAACATTGGCAGGACACGCACTTTTCCAGGAGCAGACATCGGAAGTGACCACGATCTCGTGATGATGTCTTTCCGGCTCCACTTGAAGGGAGTAAATACAGCAAAGTGCACTAGACTGAAATTCGACCTGGACAAACTGCAAGACCCGGAGGTGGCAGAACTATTTCAGACCATAATTGGAGGGAAATTTGCACTACTGCTCATTTTGGGGGCTGGTGAAGTAGATGTCAACACAATGACCGCCACCTTCAACTCAGCTGTGCCAGATGCCGCCACTGAGATCCTTGGCAAGCACTGACCAAAGAAGAAGCCGTGGATCACACCTGAACTTTTGGATCTGTGTGATAAACGAAGAGAGATAAAAAAAAAGAAAAAGAACACCTCACAGGGAGCTGATGTCTACCGAAAAATCAACAATGACATCCGAAAAGGCATGCGCACAGCAAAGGAGAACTGGATAGAAAAACAATGCCAGAAAATAGAGAACAGTCTGAACAAGAACAACAGCAAGAAGGCCTACCATACTGTGAAGCGGCTGACAAGTGTCAAACAGCCCAAAGTCTCCACGATCCAAAGCAAGTCTGGCATTTGCCTTACAGAAGAACACGAAGTCTTGGACAGATGGACAGAGTACTGCTCTGACCTTTACAACCATACACCAAATGGAGACCCATCAGTTCTAGCATGTCCCGAGAACAGAGAAGAAGAAGAAATCCTCCCAATTCTCCGGGAAGAAGTTGAGGCAGCAGTGCAATCGCTAAAGAAAGGGAAGTCAGCGGGAGTGGACAACATACCCGCGGAACTGCTACAAGCAGGAGGAGAAGCGATGATTGATGCCCTCAAAATTATATGTAACAAGATCTGGCAGAGTGGGGAGTGGCCTATACCATGGACCCAGTCGCTTGTCATCACTCTTCCCAAAAAAGGTAACCTTCAGGAGTGTGAAAATTACCGCACCATCAGCCTCATCAGCCATCCCAGCAAGGTCCTCCTGAAAATAATACTCAACAGGTTGAAACCCCAAGCTGAACAAATCATAGCTGATGAACAAGCAGGATTCAGGGCTGGGCGAAGTACCACTGAACACATTTTCAACCTCAGAATAATCTGTGAGAAATACCTACAGCACCAACAACATCTGTATCATGTGTTCATAGACTTCAATAAGGCGTTTGACCGAGTCTGGCATGCAGCTCTATGGGCAACAATGAAAGTGTACAACATCAGCCCTAAAATTATTGGTCATCAAAAACCTGTATGACAAGGCTACCAGTGCAGTCCTCCACAACAGCGCCATCGGGAACTGGTTCAGAACAACAATCGGTGTGCGTCAAGGATGCCTACTCTCTCCAACACTCTTCAACATCTTCCTAGAGCGCATCATGTCAGATGCTCTTGCAGATCATGAAGGCACAATCAGCATAGGGGGTATAGCAATCCCCAATCTTCGTTTTGCGGATGACATTAATGGATTGGCTGGAGAGGAACAAGAACTTGAACAGCTGATACAGAGGCTTGACACCACCTCCAGAGCTTATGGAATGGAAATAAGTGCAGAGAAGACCAAAATGATGACCAACAACACCAATGGCATCAACACGGACATCAAAGTCCAAGGCCAATCCCTCAACACAGTGCATAGCTTCAAATATGTAGGAGCCATTGTATCAGACAATGGGTCCCGACAGGAAGTCCTCTCCAGGATCGCACAAACAACTGCTGCCCTGACAAGGTTGAAGCCCATTTGGAAAGACAGGACAATCAGTCTACATTCCAAAGTAAGACTGCTGCGCTCCCTTGTCATCTCCATCTTCCTATATGCTTGCGAAGCATGGACGATTGGACCCTCACAGCAGATCTCCAACGAAGAATACAAAGCATGGAGATGAGGTGCTACAGAAGACTTCTGGGCATTTCCTATACCCAACACATCACCAACGACGAAGTCCGACAGACCATCATACAAGCCATTGGACAACACGATGACCTGCTCACAGTGGTGAAGAAACGGAAACTCCCATGGTATGACCACGTCACCAGATCATCAGGCCTTGCAAAGACTATCCTGCAAGGCACAGTGCAAGGAGGTAGAAGAAGAGGGAGACCGAAAAAGAGGTGGGAGGACAACATTCGAGAATGGATTGGTTTGACACTGAGCGAAGCCATCAGGGCTGCTGAGGACAGAGAAAGATGGAGTATGCTGGTTAAACGATCATCTGTGGTGCCCCTACGACCTCCGGGTTACGGTACAGGATACGATAGGATAGGAACAATGAAAGTAAGGGGGGAGGGAGAGAGTGAGCGGGAAGGGGGGTGGGGAGGGAGAGAAGAGATAACTCACCTGTGACTCAATGTTGATGTAACCCGAGTCGACCGCTGGAACGTAGGACCACAGAGATAGGCAGTACATCGAATTACGAGGAAGGGTTCGGGAGACTAACGCCGCCTTTTCTCCTGGGTTGTGGCCCTTGTTAGGGACCTGGATGTAATGTCCGCGACCTGATACAGAAAGCGCGTACGAGGCACTCCTATATTAGGGTGCTGGATGCAATCAATAAAAGTTTTAATGAAAAATCAACTCTATTGCTATAAACATTTTCATATTTGCTGAGGTTCAGTGAGCTGCGTGCATTCTCCTTTGTTGGTAATACAGATTAGTTGAATTAAATTAAATGTAACAATATTGATCAAACAAAAACGAGACCACGAAATAGTTACATGAATTGAAATTACGTTAAACTAAAAATAGATAGATAGAATTAAATCTGACTAACAGCCTAAGTCCATGAAGCAGGTAACGTAGATTACATTAAATGAAATTACCTCAAACTGAATTAAATCAGACTGACACAAGGCGTTGAATGTAGCAGATAAATTAAATTAAATTATTTTAATTTAAATAATTTAATTAAATTAAATTAAACTATGTTAAAATCATGTAGTACTTGTCTGTAAGGTTTCATCCGCAGTGGGTCCCCCAATCAAGCCTCCAGCACTGGCAGTCTGTATGTTCCAGTCAAACTGGTCAAGAGGCGTTCTAACCTGGTTCCAAGTGCACATGATCAGCTGTTCAAAGTCACAGCCAAGGCCTGCCCAAAGTCACAGTCGAGGTCAATATCGTCAAAGTGGTAAGAAAGTGTGTGAAAGTTAAAAGGGATCTACCACAATGTATAGGCTAAATGGAGGTGGGCAACTTTATTCTTTCTCATTTTTCCATTGTTTTCTACTGCAAAAGCAAAACCATGGGAGGAGACTGTTACCCGTGGTTTTTTGTCAATAGTTGATTCAGCCCCGATGCTTGAAACTTGATAAGTGTTACTCGAATTCGTTTATCCACGCAGCCTGTTCACTCAACAACAAGGCAGGAGTCGTCGTATAAAGTTTTCCAACTTTATTCAGCAAACATCAACAACTTCCTACAAGAATCGCTTTTTCGAAAATCACTTCAAAGATCATCTTCAAAAATCATCACAAATCTCCCTTACAAGCAGACAGTGCGTTACTTATATAATCTCTCTGGAATCGATAAAAAGTTCGAACATTCCAGCATGATGCAACAACACCCAATCAAAATAAAACTCGTCACCGGAACTATGCACTGTCTTAAGTCATTATGTTAGGAGAATCACTTAGCTACCACCAGATCTATCTGGAAGCTTCGGTCGATAGTAAACAAGTAATTCTAGAAAATCCTCAACAATATCGACCGACGAAAATTATCAACATTATACAAAGCTTCTAGCAAAACGCAAAATCAAATCAAAGGTAAATACACTCCGTTATGTATGCTTTGCAAAACAAAATTATCGGATCTATCGTGCGCGTCTCAATCGTAACAGAGGCCAAGGCCGGGTGTTGGCGATGTGTAAAACAATGATCTGGCCCTCACCTTCTTTGGGGCAGGCTCCTTGCGTCACGTTGACGTCATCCAGGGCAACGTCACTGTAGGAAAGTGGCCCCCTGGTGGCAGTGAAGACGAGGCTGTAAGGAAGAGCGTCTTGCGGAAGTGTGACTCCAGCATGGTGCCATTGTTGACCTTGATCCCCTGACCTTCGCCATAGCTCGTACTGACTCCCATCCTGACTCTGGTCAAGGATAAAGCGTCAAGACGTTCTCCAAAATGTTACAAATGGATTATTAAATACAGGTTATTTTGACAAAAGTTCTCAAAATATATACGAGAGGTCATAAGAATATAAAGAACAAGAAAACTAAGAAAGTATTATAGCGACTCTAAATTTAAAATTTAAAAAAAAATTAAAAAATTTTAAAAATTGACCTTAATACTGTTGCTGACTTTGACAACAGTATTTTATAAGAAGACCTCTCCCGACAAATACTAAACGTGAGTTAGACATACAGACTTCATTTAGCATTCTGCAATCCATCCTTTTGCCCCCTCTTCTTCTTTCTTTTGATCCTGACCTGGCTTTTAATTTTTTTTTTTTTTATAGGATTGCCTTTGCCAACCCCCGCTCTACCACCCTTCCCCACAGATCATAACTGGATTTTTTTAAACCAAATATTTATTTTATTCATGCATACGATCTTATTGACTGGTATAGGCATTAACTGACGCCAGTAGCTTCCCTTCGACCTTGACCTGGAGACTGACCTTCACAATGAGACTAAGGCTGCCTTCACCTATTCCGAACATGTGATAGTAGAAATCGACGCACACGCTCGAGGACGGGTCAAAGACAGGGGAGGTCACTGTGGCGTTACTTCCGGCTTGAGGAGCAGTCGCGGCATTGGCGTAGAGGTACTTCTGTGTCACTGAACAGGCATCAGGAATTACATTATTTTATACCTGTATATTTTTATAAATGAACTTATTCATTTATTTATTGATGATGATGATGATGATGATGATGATGATGATGATGATGATGATGACGACAACGATGACGATGATGATGATGATGATGATGATGACGACGACGATGACGATGATGATGATCGTTCTATGGCATACGGTCTCCTTTGCGGTCCGCCGTAGGTCCCGTGGTTGTTTTGCCAGACGGTCCAGCATGCGGCAGCCATTGCCAGTCGCCGCTTACGGTCCATTTGCACGTGTCTGTGTCGAAACTGCAGCTCGCCTCGTCAGCTGCAATAACCGGATTACGTCAATGGTTGTGCTAACGACGTCGCCAAAGAAGATAGATAGATAGATAGATAGATAGATAGATAGATAGATAGATAGATAGATAGATAGATAGA
>CM072527.1:953372-973372 GCA_036898135.1 Oncomelania hupensis
TCTCTCTCTCTCTCTCTCTCTTTCTGTATGTGTCTCTGCCTGTCTGTCTGTCTGTCGCTATTAAATTATTTTATTTTCCATTTAATTACGTGAAATTTAACAGACAATGATGCAGTCTGTTGCGAACAGCGATTGGGCAGCGTCAGAGGACTATATCATGCATGGTGTTAGATGATGATAATGATGATGATAATGATGATGACGACGACGACAATATCGCTGCTGCTACTGCTGTATCTGCTGCTGCTGATGATTGTGATAAGAGGCCAGATTTACACAGCACTATAGCTCCTTGCCTTACTTAGTCAGCTGTAACCTTAGTAAAGTAATGTTAGTCTGCAGCAGACGACTGAAGTCGTTGTTTGTAGATTATAGTCACACGACACTTTCGCATATAGGTGACTACTGGACCGATTTATACTGACACCAGCGGGACAGTTGTTGGTAAAGGGGAAAATAATATGATCACACGTTGATCAATCCGGGATTTTCTGTGGGCTACACTTTTGTAGGCTGACGCTAGCTCAGCTAGGTAATGACCTCATCCAGCTTACGTATAGCAGTAGTACGGCCACCCACGCCAGAGGGCGACTCTTGTAGTTTTAGATTCCCGTGCTTCCTGCTGGGTATGCGCTGGGCTCTCGCCTTTTCATGTGGAAGTGACGTTGCATAAGCTAAATTTAGATAGCTACAGCGCGTGTAGGGAATTCCCGCTAGGCCTATATCGACTTCCCGCGATTACGGAGCCCTATAATACGGCATACTTGATGTCAACAATCTCCAAGGTAACAGTTACGATGGAAGCTGGTTTGCCTTCGTGCTTATCGATAGTTTTTCAAGACGACCAAAGAATAATTGGAACAGTCGAGACTGACAATGATGTCGCTGATGTTTTATCAGCATTTTAAAGATGCTACATGGCATTATATATAGGGAGAACAAATAGGTTGTAATAGAATTGTTTTGAATTTTAATTGTGAATGTTACTGGTTTTTTTTTAATCTCATCATCACTGACTATTTGCCCTGTTTTGGTATCATGTAGCAGTACTCTATGGTCCTTGCCATCTCATGTAGCATCTTGTATGGTCCTCATTATCGCCTGTAGACGTCCTGTTAGGTCCTCACCATCTCATGTTGCAGTCCTGTATAGTCCTCGCCTTTTTATGTAGTGGACTAGTATGGTCCTTGCCATATCATTAAATAGACTAGTATGGTTATTGCCATTTTATATAGTAGACTAGTATATGGTCCTCGCCAATTTATATAGTACACTAGTATGGTCCTTGCCATTTTTTATAGTAGACTTTATGGTCCTTGCCATTTCATGTAGCAGTCCTGTATGTTCCTCGCCATTTCATGTAGTAGACTAGAATGGTCCTCGCAAATTTATATAGTACACTAGTATGGTCCTCACCATTTTTTGTAGTAGACTTTATGGTCCTCGCCATTTCATGCAGCAGTCCTGTATGGCCCTCGCCATATCATTTAGGAGTCCTGTATAGTCCTCACCATTTCATGTAGTACACTAGTATGGTCCTAACCATTTCATGTAGGAGACTAGTATGGTCCTCGCCATTTCATGTAGGAGACTAGTATGGTCCTCGCCATTTCATGTAGCCATCCTGTATGGTCCTCGCCATTTCATGTAGGAGACTAGAATGGTCCTCGCCATTTCATGCAGGAGACTAGTATGGTCCTCGCCATTTGATGTAGCCATCCTGTATGGTCCTCGCCATTTCATGTAGGAGACTAGTATGGTCCTCGCCATTTCATGTAGAAGACTAGTATGGTCCTCGCCATTTCATGTAGGAGACTAGTATGGTCCTCGCCATTTCATGTAGTAGACTAGAATGGTCCTCGCAAATTTATATAGTACACTAGTATGGTCCTCACCATTTTTTGTAGTAGACTTTATGGTCCTCACCATTTCATGTAGCCATCCTGTATGGTCCTCGCCATTTCATGTAGGAGACTAGTATGGTCCTCGCCATTTCATGTAGAAGACTAGTATGGTCCTCGCCATTTCATGTAGGAGACTAGTATGGTCCTCGCCATTTCATGTAGTAGACTAGAATGGTCCTCGCAAATTTATATAGTACACTAGTATGGTCCTCACCATTTTTTTGTAGTAGACTTTATGGTCCTCACCATTTCATGTAGCCATCCTGTATGGTCCTCGCAATTTCATGTAGGAGACTTGTATGGTCCTCGCCATTTCATGTAGGAGACCTGTATGGTCCTCGCCATGTCATGTAGCCATCCTGTATGGTCCTCGCCATTTCATGTAGGAGACTAGTATGGTCCTCGCCATTTCATGTAGGAGACTAGTATGGTCCTCGCCATTCCATGTAGCCATCCTGTATGGTCCTCGCCATTTCATGTAGCCATCCTGTATGGTCCTCACCATTTCATGTAGCAGTCCTGTATAGTCCTCACCATTTCATGTAGTAGACTAGTATGGTCCTCACCATTTCATGTAGCAGTCCTGTATTGTCCTCACCATTTCATGTAGTAGACTAGTATGGTCCTCACCATTTCATGTAGTAGACTAGTATGGTCCTCGCCATTTCATGTAGCAGTCCTGTATGGTCCTCACCATTTCATGTAGGAGACTAGTATGGTCCTTGCCATTTTATGCATCAGAGTTGTGCTGTCACTGATTGATTAACATGTTTATTTCAATTTTGAAACTGTATGATCAGGTGTATTGATAGTAATAATACAACCATTTTTAATTAGTTATTTTATAGAACTTAATCAATTTAAATTTTAATAAATAAAATTTGAAATAAGAAACAAAGAAAACTGAAAAAAAGAAACCTTTCTTAGCCTTGTTGTGTCTTTAATTTTTTTTGTAGACTTAATCACTGTTTATGTCTGTTTTGTGTGTGTTGACTTGTTGCGTGTGCTTGGTAGTAATAAAAAGAAACGAGTACCCTATTCTCCAAAGAACAAAAACAAAACAAAACACTACAAGAAAAAAAACACACACACACACGCACACACACACACATGTATATAAAGACATTGATTGCTCTAAAAAAATTCAACTTAACCATGTTTTTGTTTTACATCACAGAGCTCTTCTGGGAACAAAACAAACGAGCCTAGCTTATAAATGCTCAACATGCACACACTCACGTTAAATATCAAAACAATGAATTTATAATTCAATTAAAACACACACATTTAAAAACAAACACACACATACACAATCAGCAGCATCTGCATTGACACACTCAAAATAAAATGCTACTATTAAACAGTGTGGAACATAAATCCAAACAATGATTTTAAAAAAAATCAATGTATGGATTTTTTAAAAAGTCAATTCACTTTATTCTTGACCCAATAAAGAATGCTGGGTATAGAGAATTTATAGTTAGAATATAATATATCCCTCACCAAGAGATGGATTACAAGTTTACATTATTATTGACAAACACAAACTAAAAAATAATAATAAGTAAAAAAAAAAGGTAAATAAATAAATAGATAAAAGGAATAAAAATAAAATAATAAAGTAAATTTAAATATATGTAAATAAATAAAATAAAAGGATAAATCAACATGCTATCTAGTACAAAATAAAACAAAATTTAATCATCTAAAATTTAAAAAAACAAACAATCAAATTGTGTTCAGTTCTGAGAAATATACATTTTATAGGCTAGTTTTCTATATATTAAACAAAACAATCATTGCTTTAATGATAAATATAAACAATCGGAAATACAGTATTACAGCATGCGTGTAAAATAAATGTACAACTCAACTTTGCTTAGGTGCGTATTCCCGCGAGTCGAGTTGAGTTTCCCAGCAGAGCAATCTAATTTTAGACACGCGAAGGGTTTTCCCTGGCGCACCTATCTAATTATAGAGAACGCAACGTCACTTCCACATGAAAAGGCGAGAGCCCAGCGTATACCCTTCCTGCTGACCACAGGGGTAGAGAGTCATTCTGCGTTCAACTTGCCTAGAGGAAAGAGCTCGGCTCAAAGGGATCTCTCTATTTGAAGACTAAAATCAGGAACTTGTGAAATTCTATTCAACCTAGTTAGCCACAGCCTGACGTTGTCAAAAAGGTAAATGAACTATCTTTTGTTGCATCGCGATGTATTGATATTATTGTTGAATTATGTTTGTGAAATTTGCCATGTTTAGAATTGAGAATGTTAGTCAAACTTTGCGTGACCTCGTGGCGAACACGACCGGTCCGACGCCATGACGTAGTCCCTACTGACCCTCTGTTGTTTAGCCTTTATGTATTATTCCAGACCAGTGGCTTTACCGGAGAATGTGTATAATATTAATTATTTCTCTATGTGTGTAGTTAGCCATGATTTATATAAATATGTATAGGAATTATAGTGGAGATTCCAGTGGACCACGGACTTAGTGCACCCAACCTGTTAGCAAAGGACACCACCTGAAATTTTTTTTTTGTTTTTTTTTTTTGTTTTTACCCTCCCTTATCACCCTCTATCGTTTGAGTTGCTTCCTTCTTTTTACAGTTTTTTTTTTCTTGCTCCCTGCGCGCAACACTGTAGAAATATCAGCTTTGATAGCACAGTGTATACTTTCAGATTCAGATAGTCCACCTTTCCAGAAGACTGGGCAGAACACACGAGTAGCCCGATGAAGAAACAGTAGCTTCATAGAATTATCAAGGAGCGAACCATTCGAATTGACATTTGAACTTTTAAGTTAGTATTCTGATTAGCATATCTTGTATAGAGTAGAGGAAATAAATGTGTGATATTTACTGTTAACAAGTGGCTGGACTACCTATGTTTCATAGCCGTGTGAGAGCTAGTGTGACAATGATTTTTTACCATTTTCTTTCTACCTCTGTACCCCAGCCTTAACACAGACCGAGCTAAACTTATAAATGTATTAAGTTGAGTCAAAGGGAGATTTACTAGCGATCCCCATCGACGAAAGACAAGTGGGTAATAGCATTCCATTGTGCAGAGCCCAGTAACAATAGACGGTGGTTAAGCTGATGATGACAAATTTTATTTAATGCTGGATACTGACCGTTGCCATGTGTGTGGTCATTGGTGGGTCCAGTGGCGAATGTCGGCGTGCGTCCGTTGATGCGGAGCCAGTCCTGCTGATCGTTCTGGCCCTGTGTCCAACTGCACAGGTTATGGTCGAAGTCGCAGTTTAAATCTGAAACAACAACCTGGCGATGCCTAAGATCGATCAATGAACGACTTATTTAGGATCTTTCAGTAGCGAATGAGTTTCGTTGTGAAAGTGATTTGGGACTACTTTCTAATCGTGACGTCAGCAGTTTTTGCCGTCATTAGTATGCAAACGTATTAGTATGTGAAAGTTCACGAACTTCCTCTAAATAATTTCGTCAAAACGGTCATCGTTTGAAGCAAGTTACTAAAAGTAGGTAAAATTCGTTTGCTACGGCCATTGCGTGGCCTAAGAAGTTAGTTAGTCATTGGTTACAGGGTCCAGAGGACTGCAAAGAGCCGAATCAGGACCACAAAATCCGGACTACAACTTGGTTGAAAGAGTACTCACCCCTGCCGTACGGATCTATCTGGAAGCTTCGGTCGATAGTAAACAAGTAATTCTAGAAAATTCTCAACAATATCGACCGACGAAAATTACCAACATTATACAAAGCTTCTTCTAGCAACAACGTATAAAAGATCTGCTGAAACAATCCTAGTGGTAACACTAAAGGCACTCCAACCGGCCATTTTACAATAAAGGCATCGCCTCGCGAACACCACGAATGAAAAAGTCACCACGAAGTGGAGGATCTGAAAGAAGTCTATTACCTCTACATGTCGGATGCTCGGGTTTTAAAATCTGGCGCTAGACCATTCCCTTGGAGAGACTTTATAGGCATCGTTGAAGAACCCTAATCGAGAAAGAACGTCCGCAGGAACTATTACGTCACAAACCTGATACTTTGACGTCAATGCTGACGCTGACGCTTCCCATCACGTTCTTTGCGGTACACGTGTATTTTCCCATATCGGCGCCTTTGACGTCTGGGATGGCGAGATCTGTGCCAATTCTGGAAGTAAGGAAATCCAGTGGATAAAACAATGCATTCAGAAATCCAACCTTAATATATGCCATCCTTAGCCGTTCTCTTATAGCGGGGGTGCCGGCCGGGGGTTTCAGTATAAATAGTCTCCCCACTTTCTGAAAATTTAGTGCTTTAAATTCCCACTTTCGCTGTCTTTCTCATTTGTTCTTTCTCATTCCTACTCTGTTCTGTCAAACTTCTATACTATCTTCTTCT
Source organism: Oncomelania hupensis (assembly GCA_036898135.1). Taxonomy (NCBI): domain Eukaryota; kingdom Metazoa; phylum Mollusca; class Gastropoda; order Littorinimorpha; family Pomatiopsidae; genus Oncomelania; species Oncomelania hupensis. The sequence continues at coordinate 959,652 of CM072527.1, forward strand.
TCGATAGACCAGTCACCTACCTTTTTTCTTGAAAACTCTTCTGGGACAAAACTCCTCATTTGTGTGTGAGGTCTGTTGGAGCAGCTTGGGAATATTGGACGCTCATACCAGGTGGTCACTGGGGCTTCCTATGATGTTATTATTTGGCAATGTAGGCAATTTATATATATGAAGGGTGCAAGGGGAAAACCGGAGATGTCACATTTTTGCTGTTTTCAAATTATTGCCCTTTACGAACTCTTCAGTTTCTTAGCTACGTTTCCTATTATCCCTGCAAGCTTCCGGTATGCACTGGGCTCTCGCCTTTTCATGTGGAAGTGACGTTGCATAAGCTAAATTTAGTACGGCGCGTGTAGGGAATTCCCGCTAGGCCTATATCGACTTCCAGCGCTTACGGCTAATACGGCATACTTGATGTCAACAATCTCCATGGAAACAGTAATGTTACGATGGAACAGTTACAGTCAGTCACCTCACACAATCAAATTGTTGTTTTCATTTTGTCTTCTATTGACATACTGTTTTATGGTTATTTATTTGGCTAGTCTTCTGTCAGATTGCTCAGAATTAACACTACACTCAGTCTATATTGTATACTCGTACATTGCTGACCTTTGTTTTTTCTTTCTCTTCATGTGATTTCGCACTTGCATTTGTGAAAACTTGAATCAATATAGGGAGAACAAACAAGCTGTAATAGAATTGTTTTGAATTTTCATTGTGAATGTTACTGTTTTTTTTTTTTTTTGTTTTAATCTCATCATTACTGACTATTTAGGCTACCCTGTTTTGGTATCATGTAGCAGTCCTGTGTGGTCCTCGACATCTCATACAGCAGTACTCTATATATGGTCTTCGCCATCTCATGTACTGATGTAGCATCTTGTATGGTCCTCATGATCGCCTGTAGACGTCCTGTTAGGTCCTCACCATCTCATGTTGCAGTCCTGTATAGTCCTCGCCATTTTATGTAGTAGACTAGAATGGTCCTCGCAAATTTATATAGTACACTAGTATGGTCCTCACCATTTTTTGTAGTAGACTTTATGGTCCTCGCCATTTCATGCAGCAGTCCTGTATGGTCCTCGCCATATCATGTAGGAGTCTTGTATAGTCCTCACCATTTCATGTAGTAGACTTTATGGTCCTCGCCATTTCATGCAGCAGTCCTGTATGGTCCTCGCCATTTCATGTAGTAGACTAGTATGGTCCTTACCATATCATGTAGTAGACTAGTATGGTCCTCGCCATTTCATGTAGGAGACTAGTATAGTCCTCGCCATTTCATGTAGAAGACTAGTATGGTCCTTACCATTTCATGTGCATGTAGTAGACTTGTATGGTCCTCACCATTTCATGTAGTAGACTACATAGTATGGTCCTCGCCATTTCATGTAGGAGACTAGTATAGTCCTCGCCATTTCATGTAGTAGACTAGTATGGTCCTTACCATTACATGTAGTAGACTTGTATGGTCCTTACCATTGCATGTAGTAGACTTGTATGGTCCTCACCATTACATGTAGTAGACTTGTATGGTCCTCACCATTTCATGTAGCAGTCCTGTATGGTCCTCACCATTTCATGTAGTAGACTTGTATGGTCCTCACCATTTCATGTAGTAGACTAGTATGGTCCTCGCCATTTCATGTAGGAGACTAGTATGGTCCTCGCCATTTCATGTAGTAGACTAGTAGTGTCCTCGCCATTTCATGTAGTAGACTAGTATGGTCCTCGCCATTTCATGTAGTAGACTAGTATGGTCCTCACCATTTCATGTAGTAGACTAGTATGGTCCTCGCCATTTCATGTAGTAGACTGGTATGGTCCTCGCCATTTCATGTAGTAGACTAGTATGGTCCTCACCATTTCATGTAGGAGACTAGTATGGCCCTTGCCATTTTATGCATCAGAGTTGTGCTGTCACTGATTGATTAACATGTTTATTTCAATTTTGAAACTGTATGATCAGGTGTATTGATAGTAATAATACAGTCAATTTTAATTAATTATTTTATAGAACGTAATTAATTTAATAAATTAAAATTTAAATAAGAAACAAAGAGGGTGTCGGATAGTGCAGTGGTTGGAGCACTCGCTACTGTGTCGAAAGTGAAGCACCGTCCGGTGCGGTTAGCACTTGGATGGGTGACCGCTAAGGTGTGAAGCGACAAACAACAACGCCCCCAGTTGACTCAACTGTGATTGAGTACCTACTCTCTTGAGGGTGGGGAAGGTAAAGCAGCGAGGGAGAGAGTTGGGCATCACCCTCATTACGCTGGCCCAAGATAAGTGTGATCTCCAACATCACGCTCCCCTACGGCCACAAGGCTATGGGACTACCTTTACCTTTTTTTTTTTAACAAAGAAAACTGAAAAAAGAAACCTGTCTTAGCCTTCTTGTGTCTTTAATTTTTTTGTAGACTTAATCACTGTTTATGTGTGTTTTGTGTGTGTTGACTTGTTGCGTGTGCTTGGTTGTAATAAAAAGAAACGAGTATCCTTTTCCCCAAAGAACAAAAACAAAACAAAACACTAAAAGAAAACACACCCACACACACACACACACACACACATGTATATAAAGACATTGATTGTTCTAAAAAAAATTCAACTTAACCATGTTTTTGTTTTACATCACAGAGCTCTTCTGGGAACAAAACAAACGAGCCTAGCTTATAAATGCTCAACATGCACACACTCACGTTAAGTATCAAAACAATGAATTTATAATTCAATAAACACACACACATTTAAAAACAAACACACACATGCACAATCAGCAGCATCTGCACTGACACACTCAAAATGAAATGCTACTATTAAACAGTGTGGAACATAAATCAAAACAATGATTTTAAAAAAAATCAATGTATGGATTTTTAGAAAAGTCAATTCACTTTATTCTTGACCCAATAAAGAATGCTGGGTAAATAGAATTTATAATTAGAATATAATATATCCCTCACCAAGAGATGGATTACAAGTTTACATTACCATTGACAAACACAAAATTAAAAATAATAAATAAAAACGTTAATAAATAAATAGATAAAATGAATAAAAATAAAAAAATAAAGTAAAATTAAATATAAGTAAATAAATAAAATAAAAGGATAAATCAACATGCTACCTATTACAAATAGAACATAATTTAATTATCTAAAATTAAAAAAAACAATCTTTTTTTTGAGTTCTGAGAAATATACATTTAATAAGCTAATTTTCTATATATTAAACAAAACAATAATTGCTTTAATGATAAATATAAACAATCGGAAATACAGTATTACAGCATGCGTGTAAAATAAATGTACAACTCAACTTTGCTTAGGTGCGTAGGCCTACTATAGCATTTCCGCGATTTGAGTTTCCCAGCAGCAATCTAATTTTAGACACGCGAAGGGTTTTCCCTGGCGCACCTATTCTAATTATAGAGAACGCAACGTCACTTCCACATGAAAAGGCGAGAGCCCAGCGTATACCGCAAGCTGTAAGTCTGCGTAGTCACTCTATAAACAGAGTGATAAAAATAGCATACAAGGGGTAAAACTGTGATGTCCACTCTGTACAAGGGGAAAACCAGTGGTGTCCACAGTTGCGTCCCGTGAAACCAATGATCAGTTCCGTAGCGATCACGTGACATAGGCCTACACAAGTTTCTAGAAAAAGATGGCGGGCAGGGAGTTTCCCGAAGTAACAGAAAAAACAAGAAAAGTGACGTCGGAAGAAGGTCGGCTTCGATATCTTACTCATTTTAACAGTCTTCGTGACAAAGACGCACAAGATAGCTTTATTGCATCTATGATAGAAGTGAAAGCTGTGAAAAGAAGGAGACCTCGTCAGACTGAAGCAGTGTTCCATGACTTTGCCTACTACTACAAGCTTGAGAAATCTGAAAAGGAAAATTCTTTCCAAATTCCTATCTGCTTTAATGCCCTGATTTCTATTCTGGGGATTGGAAAGTCACGTGTTGAAAGAGTTCGCGCATCACTTGCAAAAACAGGTTGGTTTTGTGTTCGTATTTCGCATTTTGTAGTGTTAGATCTAGTCTAGATTAGATGTAATCTAGTAACATCCTTGTAATTTTTTTTTTATAATCTCACTTTCCTTAACATTATATGATCTTTATAATCAGACAAACAAAGCAAGGAAAATGGAAATAGGCCTATTTGCTTTTTTTGTAAACATAAAGAAATAGAGAAAAGCTAAGGAAACTGGTTTAAAGGCCAGAGTAGGCTATAAATGTACTGCCTAATTTTATTAATGAGCTCTATTTTACCTTATTTTTCCTCTTAAGACTGATCAGAATTTATAATGAAATGATAGCATGTAGCATACTATTTTGTATTATCTAGTTTTATTTTCCTCTTTTAATTGATTTATAGTTAATTAATATAATAGGCATGTCGATGAAATAGCCTCAATTTTTTAATGTTAATTATAAGATTATCATTATATAACTCCAAAATCATAATTACAAACTGAAAGCCTCATTTTATCAATGTTAAATATAAGATTAGCATTATATAACTTCAAAATCATCATAAATAAAAACTGAATTTCATTAGAACACAGAAAACATTGTAAAAGTAAATAGCCTAATGCTATTACACTATTACCTTTAACAAAATCTATTCAAATAATTTTACTATAATAATTAATTTAGTAATATTATTTGCCTGTAATCTGTGATTATACTTGGTGTGATTAACATCTAATAAAGCACTTTCCAGTTACCACAATAAATGCTGCTTTTTCAGGCCTGTCTATTATGGTATTAGCATTTTAATATTTTGTTCTCTCTTTTGTTTTGTTCCAGGACTTCCCCCGAAAAACCAGCAAGGAAAGCACCTCAACAGACCACTAGCCTTCACTGATGATGTTAAGGAATGCATCATCAACCACATTAAATCCTTCAGAGGACGACAAAGCCACTACTCCCTGCACGACACAAGGGAGCTCTACCTCCCAGAAGATCTGAACGTCTGCAAGATGTATGCAATGTTCCAGGAGAAATTTCCAGACATCAAAGCCTCTCGTGAAAGTTGCAGGTAATTTTTAATTTAGAAATTAATAATGGTACTCTATCTTTTTAAATTAAAATTTTTTATGTCTTGTGGCATTATTCCATCTTTGTTTTTGTTATACAGTGAAATCCTGTTAACAGTTAAAAAAAAGTAAGTTCCTTTTAGGCCATGAGGCCCATAGAGCCGGTGCTTATCCCCGGTTTCCGCAGCATGAAGCGGAACAGGTGAAGATCACCCCCTGGATAGGATGCTAGTCTATCGCAGGCTTACTCCCCAGATGAACTGGTACCCAATTTAACACCTGGGTGGAGGTGAGGTAATGAGAGCGAATAGCCTTTCCCAAGGACTAAACTGCAGCTTTCCTACGGGAGTGGAACCCGGACCCATTGGATCCAAAGCCCGATGTTCTACCAACTGAGCTACAGCACCTCCCGTTAACAGTTATGGATAACAAGATTTTTTTTTGTTTTTTTTTTGTTTAGCACAAGCCAATTTTTTTTTCTTTCCAGTTATTTTAGTTTTTATTATATCACTTATCACAATATCAGCCTTGCTGTAAAACTTTATTAAAAAACCAAGAACCCACAAGTTGTATGCTGTCAAAGTGAAAAAAAAAGGTTATATAAATTAAAACATTTCAATAATTCTGTATAAACTGAAGACAAAAAGACAGAAATAAATAAATAAATAAAATAAAACAAGAAATGAATCACTGGTTATCGGTTGTTTCTGTCATGTCCACACACTGCTTTTATGTTCCAGAAAAATCTTCATGGAGAAATTCAACATAGGATTTGGATACCCCCGCAAAGACACCTGCTCAGCTTGCAACAAACAAACAATTTTGGGGACTTAGTAATTTTTTTTTTTTAATCTTAAAATAAGAATACATTTTTTTCATGCCTGAAAATTTGTGTTTCTTGATTCTACTGATGTTTGGATTGTTGATATGAAAGTTTTGAACTCGATGGTATGAACGAGTAAAAAAGATTAAAGAAAAAGATACAAATAAATAAAATAAACCTAACTCACTTTTTTATCTTTACAGCAGCATACAATTATTCATTGCAAGCAATGTGGTGTTTTTTCATAAAAATATCTCAACTTTCAATATTGCAAGGGGAAAACCAGAGATGTCCCAAATAACCCTTTGTATTAAAATTGACTATCAAAAATATTAATAATGTTCTTGAAAGGTAAATAATTGTTTATTAAGTGCCTAAAGCAAAATACAATACTTACAATCAATAAAAATTGCTGTGTGATTTATAGATTTCAAAGCAGAAGTCTTAAAACTTTGTTTTCAAGTTTTCTTGAAAAGCTTAAAACGTGACATCTCGGGTTTTCCCCTTGCACCCTTCATATGTGTTTTGTTGATATTTTATAATGATGTTTGTATTCTATTTTGTTTTTGTAAACGGGGGTTCGATAAATTATAGTACAGCCTCAGCGTCTCCTGCGTGGGATGTCTTTATTGTAAAGTGACTGGCTGGTGGAGTGCCTTCAGTGTTACCACTAGGGTTGTTTCGGCAGATCTTTTAATGCGGATGAGGGGTGAGTTCTCTTTCAGCGAATTCGAGGTCTTGATTTTGTGGTCCTGATTCGGCTTTTTGCAGTCCGCTGGAACCTGTAAGCAAGGAATAAATAACTAATACAGGTCGAATAGATTTCAAAGCAAGTTTGCCTGGTATAAGCGTCGCGATAGCATGCTAATCTCCAATGACGAAAGTTACTAGAGCTCAACGAACGAGTGTGGGTTCCATCCTCGCAAATAGGGCTTACCAGGACACCTGCTTTTTCCTCGGGATGAGAGTTAAAAGGCTCCGCCACACATGCCGATTGTGCAACGATTTTGTTTGCGATCCGATCCAGGTCGCTACGTGATGACGTCAGAATTCTAACTTGCCTGCGGTCCGATTTCCAATCGGCTCGGTATCGTGCGATTAGAGCCTGTTCTATTCTGCCGTGCAAAATCGGCCCCGGTTGTAAACTTCCAACCAATCATCAGAATGCATCCCGTGTTCATTGTCAACTTGGCGGCACAAACGAAGCTGATGACAGGTGAGTGGAAATGCAAACACAGGCTGAGAAATCTCGTCTTTCGTAGGCCTCAATTACATACTATATATACTATACTACGTACATATGTAGGAGGCCCAAGAGTTTTCAAAGACGAAATAAAAGAATTCAGAGCCTGTGATGCAACCCGCAATGTTGTGTATGGTTTTTATTTTTAAATAGTTTTTGTAGCATGTAGAGACATTATTTCTGCTGTGGTTTCAGACTAGATGGTGAGCTGTTGGATGGGGATGGTAAACTGTTGGATGGGGTTGGGGATCGTGTACACTGACACTAGTGAAAGTGAATATAAACAATGCACATTGTGTGGAAGTTTCGGGTCGACTTGATCGGAAATGTGTGGCAGTGCTACCGGTTTTGGAGTCCGGCACCATCGCACTTCAGTCGAAACGGATCCGAAATCCGATCTAAAATCGGCCTTCAAACCGGTATGTGTGGCGGGGCCTTAAGCATTTCACTGCACTGATTTAAAGATCCTGACGCTCATGTCATAGACGGGTGAATACCAGAAACACCAACACACACACCTAGCAAGCACTAGGTCCCTTCGTCACCATCGTCGTCATCATCATCGTCATCATCATCGTCATCATCATCATCATCATCATCATCATCAAATCTGAAGTCGGAAGTCTCCGATGTAATTTCACACCTCAACTAAAGTCTTACATCTTAGCGCCTGTGGGCAGAGGGCCATGATCACGTGTCCATGTGACGTCAGGGATGGGGGAGGCGGTGACGGGACAATGAAGAGTGAGGGTGGTGCCAGGAAGAGCGTCGACTTGCTGCTGGTTGGAACCATGCAGGGCTGGCGCAGCTGGAAAGATAAGTCAACAGATGATAAAACTGGACTTCTTTGAAAAAAAACTTATTCATCGATTATCTTTGCACGAAAGGTGATTTTTTTTAACATTTATTTATTTGTGTGTTCATCATTTATTGCCTATTATTTACTTAAGTGATTTAGATATTGAAAAAAACCCAATATATTAATAAAGAAATTTAAATAACATGTACACTTTTTTTTTAAGTACTCATTGACTAGAAGAACTTATTTATTTACAGATATCGTGGTATATGTGGAAGAGGTGGTTCTTTCTTTTTTTCTGTCAGTTGAACTGTTCTATGCATACATTACATATGTACTTTTTTATTTATTTAAACGAGTGTACTGTCTGTATTTTTTGGTAAATTATTTATTTCATCAGTGAAATATATTTAATTGTCAAAGCTAGTGTCTAAAATTATATATAGTCTTTCTCATTGTGTCCGTTTTAGCACAGCACGGAACACAAAAACGTGTGTCATTGTACTGTGTTGTCTGGTTTGAAAGAAGCTATCATTAACCCAGAGGTCCATCTCTCCAAGAGATAACCACTTCCTTCTGTGTTTCATACACACACACAAACACACGCAGGCGTGGACGCGCACGCACACTCACACACACACACACACGCACATTCTTGTTTATTACGCGTTATTATGACTGTCATGAAACGCCACATTTGTTGTGTTGACAATGGGTCCTATTACGTCCCCTTTTTAAAGTACTTTTCAGTGTCCTAACCCTAACCCTACCGGATCATTGATTTGACGTCAAAACAACAAGGGCTGTAAAAACAAAGTATGTATGTCCACTAGTTTGTTCAAGTAAACAAATCCACACACACACACACACACACACACACACATCAACGCGCGCGCACATATACACACGCGCGCGCGCACACAATCACATACTCGAATCTCCCTGGTGTGAACGGTATAATAGTAAAATCTTTTTTCTAAATTCAATAAAGATATTTGTGGTATGAACGGTTTAATAGTAAGCTACAACCTTTCTCTATTAATTCAATCTAAATCTTGCAACAAAGACATGCGCACAGCTGATCTCACCTACGCACGAGCAGTTTTTCCCGGCCGTGTTTGAACTTCCTTTCGGTCCCACAGCGCCCTGTAGACCTGTTGCACCCTTTGACCCCGGCTCGCCCTTTGACCCTTTGGCACCCTTGACCCCTGGATCGCCACGAACTCCCGTAGCTCCAACGTCGCCTTTCGTGCCAATCACTCCCTTGATTCCAGTAGGACCGGTGACGCCTTTAATCCCTAGTTCACCTTTGGCGCCAGGTGCTCCAGTGTCACCTTTTACTCCTGCCTGACCTTGAGCTCCGCGGTCACCTTGAGGACCGGTAAGTCCCTGGTGACACAATTAAATAGTCTAATAACCAGACTGAGTTAGGCTCACGTTACTTAAGTGCTTAGGCTTAAGTGATCAAAGAAAACTAAAATAATATAGATGACGATGATGACGATGATGATGATGAGCATGATGATGATGATGATGTGGTGGTGGTGGTGGTGGTGCCACATTACATGGGTGGTGGTGGTAGCTAGACATCACATATGATGATTATCGCGCAGCGAGAAGTATTTGGTCCACTTATTGTTTGGATTAAGAACAGCATTAAGTCGTCGTCGTCATCATCATCATCATGATCATTAGCATCATCATCATCATCATCATCGTGATCATCATCATCATCATCTTCATCATCATCAATCATCAATCATCATCAATCACCAATCCATCATCATCAAAGAATAAGGCGCGAATAATGTCCATTATTATTATTATTATTATTGTTATTATTATTATTATCATTATTATTATTATTATTATTATTATTATTATTATTATTATTATTATTATTATTATTATTATTATCATTATTATTATTATTATTATTATTATTATTATTATTATTATTATTATTATTATTATTATTATTTTTATCTTGTTAACTCACCTGTGCACCAAGTCTGCCTTTGAAACCGAGACGTCCAGCTTCCCCTGTCATTCCTTTCTGGCCTGGCACGCCGTGCGTTCCTGTCTGGCCGCTTTGTCCTTGACACAGAGTAACCCAAGCATGTGTCCTTGACATGTGTCCTTGACACAGAGTAACTCAAGCATGTGTCCTTGACATGTGTCCTTGACACAGAGTAACCCAAGCATGTGTCCTTGACACAGAGTAACCCAAGCATTTGTCCTTGACACAGAGTAACCCAAGCATGTGTCCTTGACACAGAGTAACCCAAGCATGTGCCCTTGACACAGAGTAACCCAAGCAAAAGGTACATGACAGGTTGTAAAAACACGGGTGACCAGCTGTAACACTCACAGGCTCAGATTGGAACCACAGAGGGCCAATTACAATGGATAGCAAAGTATAAGTGGGTCCTCAATAGCATAGCGGGAGCAGTAATAATTATGTCATTTATATACTTTATGAATATATATATATATATATATATATATATATATATATATATATATATATATATATATATATATATATATATATATATATATATATATATATATATATATATATATATATATATATATATATATATATATATATATATAAAACAGCCCGCTGTACCATCGAAGATCCATTCTATTTGGTTAGTAATGCACTTGTGTTCAAGCATAGGACTCGGGGATAATGGACCTAAATTACCTCTGAACCACCAGAGCAATCATAATGCTAATATGGATAGCGAAAAATAGCCCCTTTCATCTTGCCCACCGAGTGATTCGAATCGAAGCTGGGTCATCGGTATGGCCGGCGAACGCTTAACAACTGAGCTATGATTATACCATCTGATCTAGTGTAACAAGTTTGAAAAAAAAGGCTTCAAACTCACTTTAACAAAAACCTAGTCATTTGAAGTTTCGCATTTGCGAGAGAGACTTACCAATCTGTCCTAAAACTCCTGTGTCACCTTTAGGACCTGAAAAAAGCAATACAGCTCGGTAATATTTAAGAGAGCCTTGAAAAAGCTCTTTTTCACATCTACCAAATAAACGTTTAAGAAATCAGCTGTACATAGTTTTTGTCTGATGGCCACATCTTTATCTCTTTTTTCCTCTCCACAAGCGCAATGAGCATGAACCTGGTAATCGTGGATACCTGCGCTATACAAGTCTACATCATCATCATAATATCTAGTATTCGGATTAAAATAGGTCCATCCTCTTATTACTTCGTGAAACTTTTTACTATAAGGTATCCTTCTTAATAAAGGTGAACATTATATTAATGGAGGACTAACGTTTTGTTCATTTTAACACATATGTCTTTAAAATGTGCTTTTTTTATTTATATTATAATAATCTACGCCTATGTAAGTTTGATGTAAAAAAAATGTATTATTGTATTGAACTGCATTGCATTATATTGCATTGTATTGTTTGCATTGTGTTGTATGGTGTTGTGTTGTATGATATGGTAGGATGTGGTATTGAATTGTAATGTATAGCATTGTGTTCTGTTGTATTGTATTGTGTTGTGTTGTATGGTGTTGTGTTGTATGATATGTAGGATGTGGTATTGTATTGTATAGCATTGTGTTCTGTTGTATTGTATTGTGTTGTATGGTGTTGTGTTGCATGGTGTTGTGTTGTATGGTGTTGTGTTGTATGATATGGTATGATATGGTATGATATGGTATTGTATTGTAATGTATAGCATTGTGTTCTGTTGTATTGTATTGTATTGTGTTGTATGGTGTTGTGTTGTATGGTGTTGTGTTTTACAGTATGGTAGGATGTGATATTATATTGTAATGTATAGCATTGTGTTCTGTTGTATTGTATTGTGTTGTTTCACACTATATTGTTTTGAAACTTGTATACGACCTCTTTGGTTTTAATTCAATTTTTCTTCTGCCGAAGTCTTCTTAATTCATGTTACAAAGGTACAATAAAAGAGGAAACATTGTTTTGTTTTCAACATGTAATGAATCGTCAAGCCAAGTTGTGTATTGGGAACATTTTTAGTATGCTGCATTCTACCTGTCGTACCTTCGGTAATTTACCTGATGTTAGGTTTAAAACAAATACATAACACATCATGAAAGAATTATAATCAGAAAATCAGCAAACGTACGTACATCATAATGTTTACAAAGTAATGATCACATTGTTGCTATTTTAATGTGTTGATGAACGAAGAAGAAGAAGAAGAAGAAGAAGAAGAAGAAGAAGAAGAAGAAGAAGATGATGATGATGATGATGATGATGATGATGATGATGATGATGATGATGATGATGATGATGATGATGATGATCATTATTATCATGATAATGATCATGACAATGTTGATGATGATGATGATGATGATCATTATTATCATGATAATGATCATGACAATGTTGATCATGATCATGATGATTGTTGATTGATGATGATGATGATGATGATGATGATGATGATGATGATGATGATGATGATGATGATGATGATGGGGAGGAGAAAGAGGAGGAGAAAGTGGACATAGACGGAGGAGAGGGGTTTAGGAGAAGTAAAACGAAAATGTCACCTGGCAAACAGAGCTTGGTCTCATTAGTGCAGTGTTGCTCTAGCATTCGTTCCTAAAATAAATAAATAATTTAATTAATTAACAATAAAATATATAAATAATAAAATAAACAGATGCTGTACCCTAACGGGTGCAGAGTTCCCTCGTGCTCTCTCTCTCTCTCTCTCTCTCTCTCTCTCTCTCTCTCTCTCTCTCTCTCTCTCTCTCTCTCTCTTGAAAACGCAAGCTGAATAAATCATAGCTGAAGAACAAGCAGGGTTCAGGGCAGGGCGAAGTACCACTGAGCAGATTTTCAACCTGAGAATAATCTGCGAAAAATACACACAGCACCAACAACGTCTATATCATGAGTTTGTAGACTTCTAGAAAGCGTTTGACCGAGTCTTGGAGTTCTGTGGGCAACCATGAGAGTGTACAATATCAGCAACAACATTATTGAAGTCATCAAAAGTCTGTATGACAAGGCTACCAGTGCAGTGCTCCACAACAGCGCCATCGGGAACTGGTTCAGAACATAAAATCGGTGTGCGTCAAGGATGCCCACTCGCCACAACATTCTTCAACACCTTTCTAGAGCGTATCATGTCAGATGCCCTTGCAGATCATGAAGGCACGGTCAGCATAGGGGGTAGAGCAATCTTCAATCTCCGTTTTGTGGATGACATTGAGGGATTGGGTGGAGAAGAACAAGAACTTGTACAGCTAGTACAGAGGCTTGACACCACCTCCATAGCCTTTGGAATGGAAATAAGTGCAGAGAAGACCAAAATGATGACCAACAACACCAATGCCATCAACACGGGCACATCAAAGTCCAAGCCAATCTCTCAATACGGTGCATAGCTTCAAATATTTAGGAGCAATTGTATCAGACTATTCATCATCATCATGCAGTGAGTCTTGGGCAAGAAAGACCTGGCAGGGCCCAATCCTCTCCAGGCTGTTGGCCACAGCCGATATCCACGAATACAGTGTGGCTCGCCTTGGCCCCGAGCACGTGGTCGTTGAACCTGTAGTAACATGAGGTTCCTCCGTCCTGGCCGGTGACTTTTGTGTAGAAGACTTTCGCCCAGTGATGCCGTGCTGACATCACCCCTGTTTGTCACCTCGAACGACACGCCGGGAAACGTTGGGTCTTTTCTATTCAGTGCCCGAACCCACAGGGACATGGTCCATGTTTGTCATCTCCATCTTCCTATACGCTTGCGAAACATGGACCCTCACAGC
>CM072527.1:978372-980872 GCA_036898135.1 Oncomelania hupensis
ACGAGAAAGCGAGGCCTAGACGAACCAAGGGAGGCAATACATGTATGCATCTCTGCGAACGAGGGAGAGAGAGAGAGAGAGAGAGAGAGAGAGAGAGAGAGAGAGAGAGAGAGAGAGAGAGAGAGAGAGAGAGAGAGAGAGAGATAAACCAAGGGAGGTAATATCTTCCGCATTGAGGTAACATTTGAAGTCGTTTCCCTTACATTAATCCCGAAAGGAAGGTTCCGCACTTGGTAGGATTCTCATGTTTAAAGCACGCGGCCACCGGTTATTTTAGCTTTCTAACACGAATATAACAAATAACACTAACTACTTGAACATATTTCGGAGACAGTCATATTGTAAACTCCTTCTTTTTTTTTTTTTTTTACTTCTAGTGAGTATATGTATGTAAAAAAAAAACAATCTAGTCTAGGCTTATCTCACTACAGGTGAATCTTAGCAAACCCATCGCTGCAACTTGTATTTTGTCTCAATTTATTAGCCTAAGCACTGACAAAAGTTTTTCAAATACTTGTCACATACTTGCAAATAATTATATTCGATGCAGTCTATCTTAACTTGCACAAATAAAATTCGACTTCATTTCTAATATTGACCTCCCTGATGATAAATTTGGAGTTGATTGTGGTTGTGGAGACGATGATAGTACTACAGCAGAGAGAGAGAGAGAGAGGAGAGAGAGAGAGAGAGAGAGAGAGAGAGGGACGGGGATGGGGAGGAGTGCTGCTTTGGAGGGGGTGATTGCTTGTTTTATTCTTTGTGTTGTTCAACGGCTGCTATTTGTGTGCGTGTGTGTGAGAGCGTGTGTGGGTGTGTGTGTGCAGCTTGAGGTTTCCACTTGTAGCTTTTGGGCGCATTGTTTGACGCCCAGACAACTGAGCACAATCCTGGACGACAGGGGAGGCGAGAAGAAGGGACCTATAGTGCGTGTTTGGTGTATGTGTATAGCCGGCACGCACCGGTCTAGGACACGAGCCGCAGGATCTTTTAAGTCCGTGCGATGCACGGACAAGACCTCGGTTTATACTCTCATCAGAAGTAGTAGAGGCGCAGTGTCTCAGTGTTCGTGTTTAATTTTTTTATTAATTAAGAAAATAAAAGTATTATTAATTTACTACAGGTCGTCAACGGGATTTGAACCACAGGCTGCAGTGTTATTATTATTATTATTATTATTATTAGTAGTAGTAGTAGTAGTAGTAGTATTAGTATTATTATTATTATTATTATTATTATTATTATTATTATTATTATTATTATTATTATTATTATATACCGCTTGACATAACTTCAATTGTTATGCGTTTTCACATACTAACCATTCCCATCAAAGTTGGTAACGGGGCTCGACGTCGCTTAATAAAAAAATCTATATCTTATACATTATTATACTATAGAAATCAGAAACAAAATACACAAAAAACACCAAGAAAAATATAAAAGCAAAGACTTTCGGGCTACGCCCTACATTATTATACTATATATATTAGAACGAAAACTAAAAAAAAACAAAAATTAATTCACAGCAGGTCAAGGGAGGTAACCTAATCTTCTTTGTTGTTGTTGTATCAAATTTTATTCATCAGATTAACATAAGTGGTACTGATACCTAATCTTCAGCGACGGCCCCAACAAAGAGAAACATACAGATTGACAAAGAGAGAGACTGAGACGGGTTTAAGGCGGGTTTGTCAGCTAGTTATAATTATGTATTCATACGATATATTTGTATTATCCAAAACACATTGAAAAAGCGTCCAGTACGGGAAAATGTTTAGCGTTTGTCTATCGCGATTAGAGTTTGAAGTCTTTAGTTATATAATATCATTGGGTCTACGAACTTTAATTTATTATATAAAACTTCGGAAGTCTATGTAAAGAAAATGCCCGGATTACGGTTAAAGATCGCCATTATCAGTACGAACTAGGCCCTGTACACTGCGTTGCACAGACGGCCGAGGTTACGTCGTCTCTCCAGCATCCAAGAGGGGCGACGTAGGCCTCGGCCGTCTCTGATAGTCAGTGCGACTTCATGCTTGTGTAACTATAGGATCAAGGAGACCCCAAATCATCCCTTCCCAAAAGTAAATAGGCCTATTTGCGTGTCGTGTATGTCTTGTCTTTTGTATTGATAGATACCAACGCTGTCTTTGCAATAAGAATTAGATTTGCTTTGTAAGCTGTAGGCTAGTTAATCACGCTCAACAGAAATCTATCCGTTGATTAAAAGCCTAAAAATCGGAACTAGAAACTAAACTGCCGGAAACAAGGCAAGGCAAGGCAAAAGTTTAATTCCAGGTTCTTCAGGGGGCAAGCGGAACTAAAAACAGATGACAACGTGAAAATAAAGTAGTACATAGAACAGAAAACAACATTAAGCTTACCCTGAATAATGAAATAAGACTGAGACCGAGAGATAAGATTTAAGATTGAGAATAATCTTACACGCAAACTTGCTGCACGGCTGGACATTCTGTAAACAACCGGAACGGCTGAA
>CM072527.1:985872-1013372 GCA_036898135.1 Oncomelania hupensis
TGAAGATGATGTTACTAAAGCTGAAACACTAAATGATTTCTTTTCTAGTGTATTTACTAAAGAAGACACTAACGATATTCCTGTGATACCAGAGGGTGAGTATTCCAGTGGTGTTTTTCTGGGCGATATAAGAATAACTTCTGCAGCGGTAAAAGACAAACTTAAAGAATTAGACCCCACGAAGGCACAAGGCCCGGACAGAATTGCATCCAAGGTACTAAAAGAGCTGTGTGAAGAGTTGTCTGGTCCCTTGTGTCTATTGTTTAATAAGTCATTAGAAGAGGGGATATTGCCTGAGGAATGGAAAAGTGCGGAAGTGACAGCAATTTTTAAAAAGGGCTCCAAATCAGATCCTGGAAATTATCGTCCAGTGAGTTTGACTTGTATTACATGTAAAGTTTTAGAGTCTCTAGTCCGGGATGTCATTGTGTCATACTTTACGGATAATAAATTATTTGCAGATTGTCAGCATGGGTTCAGAAAACGTAGGTCTTGTGTGACACAGTTGTTAGAGGTTATGGAGGATTTGACGGCTTTAATTGATGATGGGAATGATGTTGATATAGTGTATTGTGATTTTAGAAAGGCGTTTGATTCTGTGCCACATAAGAGACTGTTGTTAAAGTTGGCTGCATATGGAATAGGAGGAAATGTTCTTAAATGGATATCAAGCTTTTTGTTTGAACGTAAACAGTGGGTTAAAGTTGGTTCAGAAAGGTCTAAAGATGCTAGAGTTTTAAGTGGTATTCCACAGGGGAGTATTTTAGGTCCAATTCTTTTTACTATATATATTAATGATTTACCTGAGATACTGGAGAGTACGGTTAAGATATTTGCTGATGACACTAAAATATATAATACAACATCGAAATCTAAGGTCATTCAAGATGATTTACATAAGCTACAGCAATGGTGTGAGAAGTGGAAGTTATATTTAAATGTGCAGAAATGTAAAGTTATGCATGTGGGGAAAGGAAATCATGGATGCGAATATTCAATGCTGATAAAAGATGAAGTTTATAAATTAAATGTAAGCGATAATGAAAAAGACTTGGGTGTAACTTTTGATTGCAAGTTAAAATTTGACGCACATATTCAGAGAGTGGTAACTAAAGCAAACCAAATGTTAGGCATAATCAAAAGAGCATTCACATACTTGGAAAAAGAAACGTTTTTAAAATTGTATAAAGCTTTTGTAAGACCTCATGTTGAATATGCTAACGTTGTTTGGAGTCCATATTTGAAAAGGCAGTCTGTAGCCATAGAAAAAATTCAATGACGAGCCACAAAACTATTATCTGAGTGTCGTGACATGACATATGAAGAGAGATTAAGGTATCTGGGCCTTCACTCTCTGAAAGGACGTAGGATCAGGGGTGATTTAATTCAGACATTCAAAATAATTAATAATGTAGAGGATGTTAATACTAATACTTTTTTCTTACTTGATCAATCTAACAGAACTAGGAAGCGTGAAGGTAAACTTTTCATAAAATATTGTAGAACTAACCAACGAAAATTTTCATTTGCACATAGAGTAGCTAATTATTGGAATTCTTTACCAACAAATATTAAATTTGCACCATCTGTAAATAGTTTAAAAAACCACATAGACACTGATTCAAAATTTCAAAATTTATTCTATCAATATGACTAGAAAAGATTTCAAATTATGCATGCAAATCATATTGCTAACTATATATACCATAAACAATGAGGGGACGTCTTTATAAGCCGCGAGGCTTTAGGCAGCAATGCCTGTCCTACACTACTACTACTACTATTTATCTCAGAAACGGTTAAACGTTCGGTAAGGAAATGTCGGCTATAACGATTTCGCTGGTTTTGAGCACACAACAGGCCGATTCCCAGCGGCCAGCACCTGCCCAGATCAGCGTCCATACCGGACAAACTTTATAGTAGTGGCGAAGAAGGACTTCCGGCTAAGCAATTTATATATATAGATACATCAACAACTGCATACAATCGCTCAATCGCTTTTCACTGTTTCACTTTCTCTCCTATCAACTCTCAACTTTGCGGCACATATATAGTCTTTCTATACTCCAGAGAAGGTTCGAATATTCCAGCGTGACGCAATGATAACCTATCCGGATAAAGTTCGTCATCACTGTCTTACATCATATAACTTAGAACCATCTCGCAGCTACTACCAGATCTATCCACACGCTTCGATCGAAAATAAACAAGCGATTCTAGAGAACTCTCCAATAATATCGACCAACGAAAATTATCAACATTATACCAAGCGTTTTATAACAACAATGTAAAATCAAATAAAAGGTAAATACACTCTATTATTGCATGCTTTGGAAAATAAAACAATCGGATCTATTGTGGGCGTCTCACACGTACTTTCGTGCACGTTTGAAAATAAAAGTGTGCCAGGCGAACGCTCTACCACGGCGAGACAAGGAGTGATTCCCCCTGTTTTAACGGTACATCAATACCATAGGCATGTGACCTTTGACCATATTTCTGAGTGGACCACGAAGCTGAAAAGTGTGTCTTTGGTGTCTGGAGTAGAGTAGGGCCTATTTTATCACCGTAAAACGGATTCTCTCTGTTTCCGGCTTTTGGTAAATGCTACTTTTAAACTAAAAACTGTTGGCTGTCCAGCCAACGGCTGTTGCTATTAATAGGCACAAACACTACTGAAATTGATTCATTTTAAAAATAACTACACTTTGGAAACAGTTTTGTTGTTGTTGTCGTAAGCTTTTTTTTTAATCAGTGGAGTAGCACTCACCGTAAATGTTAAAAGGATTTGTAGAGAGGGCGTGGTCAACGTGGGTCCATTTTAATTAAGAAAGTTTAAACCAACAACAACAACAAAAATATGTTGTTGTTTTTTCTGAATCAAGCCCATAAGTTACATGGCTACAGTTTGTTTAATCTTCATGCTGTGGACTCTTCCAAGCACACATGATCAGTTCTTTTGTCGACATTGTTGGATTTTGTCAGCTGGCTCAGTGGTGGACGCAACGGCAAAACAACTGAGGCAATGAATGTCAAGCGATAACGTTGCAGTCTGTACAGTGGTTCCAAGCACGTTGACGGCCTGCGGTGCCTAAATAGAAATAACATGACCCCGAGACTCATGCGATGCGCCTTGTCATGAACTGGCTAGTTTTAACTCTGCTTATTACTATTTAGCCATGTGTAGTCTTTGTAACAGTAGAGAGTCAGTAGATTACACAGCAGCAATTAAAGGCCACACACAGCAAGCTAGCCACACACAACGCAGTGAGTCAGCACTTGAGCTTTGAATCTGCCCGTTTTTAACCAATGAGAGCTCAGCCAAGCGGGTAGAGCAGTTCTGACTGTGTCAGAGCCTAACACAGTTTGAATCAGTCGTGTGTGAGACGAGAAAGAGTCAACATCTCCACAGTTAGAGAAATCTCTTCACTCATAGACCAGGAAGCAGGACTTTAGAATCTTAGAATTCTCTCAAGTCATCACGGGCCTGAACTTGTCAAACAGGTAAATGAACACCCTTCTGTTTCATCATGATATATTTATATTATTGTTGAAATTATGTTTGAAGAATTTGCTATGCATAAATGTGAATTATTAATCCGAATTTGCCGTACCACGTGGAAGAGCCGACCACGAGCCGAAACACGACCGGTTGCGCCGCCATGTTGTATCCCGTACGGAACCACTGTTGTTTAACTTATATGTATGTTTGCAGACCAGTGGCTGTACCACTGAATGTTTATAATATTATTAATTCTGTATGTGTGTAGTTATCCACGTTTGATATTTATGTATGTCTAGGAATTTAGAGTGAGATTCCAGTGGACCCCGGAAGTAGCAGAATGTTCGTCGCTTATGTATAGAGATGTGGAGCTATCTCTGAGGGCTACTTTGGCTTTCAGTGAGACGCTCTGCACAAACCGATTATTCAGGGTTGTGCAGAATTTCGTCTCTTATATTACAGACGAGCAGGCAAGCTATCCCGAGCTATCCCGAGCTATCCTGTGCACCCCACTCCACAGAAACGACTAGTTGGTTGAGGAGCCTCTACCGCACAAGTCGGAAAGAGCTACCTTGAAAAACACCCTGTCAGACCCCACAGCGTGGCAAGGGAACCCAACTACACAACTACACAACTACACAGGTGTACCAGAAGCTACCTCACAGAAGGACTTCGACCGCACCATCAGAAAGTTAAGTGTAATCGACGAAGGTGCACTTAAACTCTTCAGAAACTGTAAAACGGACCCCAGTAGTCCAACTCTTCAGAAACTGTAAAACGGACCACAGTAGTCCAAATATACATGAAATATAATAGCAAGTGCCCGAGGAAGATATAACAGCTGCCTAGACTATCAGCGATCGAACTATTAGCAGTGACTGAGACTTTTTAAGTTAGATTAGTACTTAGAGAATCTTGTATAGAGTAGAAGAAATAATGTGTGATTTTAACTGTTATCAAGTGGCTGGACTACATATGATTCATAGCCGTGTGAAAGCTAGTGTGACAGTAATCTTTTACCATTTTTCTATCTATCTCTGTACCCCAACCTTAACACAGAACGAGCTAAACAAATAAATTTATTAAAGTAATTCATAGGGTGACGTACTAGCAGTTCCCACCGAATAAACGTGAGGGTCCATAATTCCATTGTGCAGAGCCCATAAACCCCACGTGACACTTTAATTGGCGAGCCTAGCCAGGATCTGTGTATAATAGGAATTGGGTATAACCGGACCTAAGTACAATAAAATTAGATAACAGTAGAAGTAGAATAACTTAGAATAGTGTAAGGGTATAACACTGATCAGTTTGGGTGCACTACTCTTTACTTAAAAACTTTTTGGCTTCAATTATTTTTGTGCCTGTATGTTGCATTGTTCTTTTGCAGGTTTTGCTTAAGTAACTGTTGTATGCCATTTGACTCTTGTTTTATTCTATTATTGATTACGAATTAGATTGTCTTTGCATTGTTTTATTGGCTGGCAATATTGCTAGTGTTTTTGTATTCCACTTGATTCAGAGGTTGTTCATAGACACGTTTGACAATGTCGGACCAAGTGGCCTTGAGATTGCGTTTCAAGGAACTAGGAGAAGCTTTACACTTAGCAGGGGCAGACCTAATTGCGTATATAAATGCAGAGGTAGAGAAACAGGAGGCTGAGGGGCCGGGTAGCTCAGTTGGTAAGAGCGTCTTGCTAGTAACCGAAAGGTCGCTCGTTCGAATCCCGGATTGGTCAACGTGTGATCATATTATTTTCCCCTTTACCAACAACTGGCCCGCTGGTGTCAGTATAAATCGGTCCAGTAGTCACCTATATGCGAAAGTGTCGTGTGACTATAATCTACAAACAACAACAACAACAGGAGGCTAAGGCAGAGAGAGCAGCCGAGAGAGAACAGAAGAAACTCGAAGCAGAACAGAGAAAAGCAGAACTAGAAGCAGAGCAGAAGAAACTAGCATTAGAAGCAGAACAGAAGAAGCTCGAAGCAGAACAGAGAAAAGCAGAGTTAGAAGCAGAGCAAAAGAAAGCAGAGTTAGAAGCAGAAGAGAACAGAAGAAATTAGAATTAGAAGGAGAACAGAAGAAGGCAGCATTAGCAGCAGAGAGAGAAGCAGAAATTAGGAGGTGGGATTATGAGCGGGCAGAAAAAGAAAAAGAGAGGGAAGAAAAGGAAAAAGAAAGACAGCATGAGTTAGAGCTAAGAAGATTGGGATCAGGAGCTTCAAGTTCTTCCTCAACCCCTTCCCACTCAGATCAGCTAGAGGTAGCATCCAACCCTGTACAAGGAATGTCATTTCCACTGGGAACATTCAATGAAAGAGAAGAAGGTCTAGATCTCTATCTGACTAGGTTTGAGCGTCTAGCAACAGAGTACAAACTAGATCCCACTCATTGGTCTTTTAAGCTTAGTCAAGGGCTTAGAGGAAAGGCTTATGACATCTACAGTAAGCTACCGACTGACAGAGTGACTGACTATCACAAAGTAAAAGAGGCACTCCTAACGGGATTCGAACTAACAGGAGAATGCTATCGGCAAAAATTCCGCACCAATCGGAGAGTGAAAGGAGAGAGCTATGCGCAGTTCGCGGATCGGTTGTCCACAACGCTGGATAAGTGGATTAGCCAGTCAGCCACGGCTAAGACGTATGATGGACTGACAGAACTGTTAGTATGGGAACAGCAACGGGAAACCATGACCCCCGAGCTGAGAACCTTCTCAGTAGAGCAGGGCGCGGAAAGACTAGAAGATCTGGTCAAGGTCGCAGATAGGTACGTGGCCGCCCACGGAGAAGCCAAGAGCTTCAGGCGAGACCTAAAGCCTAACGGGAAAGAGGCACAGAAACGAAGCCCTAACCGAGAAGAGCGCACCGCGAATAAGCCGAATAACCCCAGACCTGGGCAAAATAAAGGACCCAACACGGAATTCGGGAAAAGAGGTCCCGCAGAACAGAGACGGTATTGCTCGTTCTGCAACAGAAACAATCACTCCACCGCAGAATGTTTCAAGTTGGCCGCACAACGTAGGGAAGAGCGCGAAAGCCGGCCAGCGCACAGAGTTCTAACTCAAAGCAGCGGTAACAAGCCACACACTATCGGAGATCACCCATCGGTGACAGACACGGTCAAGGTCAACGGAAAGGAAGCGAACTGTCTGTATGACACAGGTCTATCATACGACGCGATAGTTAGCGAATCTCTGGTATCGCGCGCGGACTTGACAGACAAGACAGTCGAACTACAAGGAGCAGACTTGACGAAACCGACGACTACTTGCCCAATAGCTTGGATAGAAGTAGAGAGTAGGTACGTCACAGGACGAATCCAAGCAGCTGTTTTACAGAAACCCCTGTATGATCTAGTGCTAGGTTGTAGGTATGTGTTCTTAGGCACGCCCCCTAAAACTGTAGAGATACCTGCAGTGCAAACCAGGGCCCAAGCTAAAACCCAACCACCCCAGCCCGAGTTCGCTCCGAATCCAGGACTCGAAGAGATCAAAACAGCACAGAAAGAAGACACCTCGATAGCGAAGTGCTTCCAGAAGCTACCCAAGGCGCACACCCCCCCCCCGCACAAGGGAGACTTCTACATGGAAGAGGGAGTTCTACATCGTCAAGGAGATGGAGATCACACCCAACTAGTACTACCAGCCACCCTTCGAGCCCAAGTACTAGAACTAGGCCACAGCAGGCCACTCAGCGGACACATGGGAATTGGAGCCACAGTGCAGAGAATCAGCGCACACTACTATTGGCCAGGAATCACGGAGGATGTCAAGCGCTACGTGAAATCTTGCCACCAATGTCAACGATATTCCCCGCGACATCACACCGTACCAGTTACCTTAGGACCATCAGTAGTAGTCGGCGTGCCATTCCAGCAAGTCTCAGTAGACATAGTAGGACCACTGCCCATGACCAAGAAGCGGAACAGATTTCTACTCACACTCGTCGACGCATGTACGATGTGGTGCGAAGCAGTCCCGTTGCCAGCGATCGACACCAAGAAGATCGCAGATGCACTCATCGCCATCTTTACCAGAGTCGGATTCCCGGACAGCATTAGAACGGACAACGGATCTCAGTTCACCGGCCGCCTGATGCAAGACGTGTTCGAGTTGATACAAGTTCATCACATTCGCACACCACCATACCACCCAGCCAGCAACGGACAAGTAGAAAGACTGAATGGAACCCTTCTCACCATACTCAGGAAAGTCGCCGACGACAATCCAGAAGCGTGGGACACCTACGTGAATGCGGCTCTGTTCGCATATAGAGAAACGCCCCATGCAGCCACAGGCTACACCCCGTCAACATTGCTATTCGGCAGACCTCTAGCAGGACCGCTAGAAGCCCTACGCAGAAGTTGGACGGAGGCCAAGATAGACGACACACCAAGAGGTGCCACCAAGTATGTCGCAGACCTGCAGGAAACCCTCAAAGCAACGTGGAAGAAAGCTGGTGAAGCACTGAAGAAGGCAAGAGCCCGTCAGGCGAAGTACTACAACCGCCACGCGAAGGACAGAGAACTGCAAGTCGGCGATCAAGTGCTACTCTTACTTCCAAGTGGAACCAACAAGCTGGACATCGCTTGGAGAGGACCGTACCGGGTGACTGCCAAGAAATCCAAGACAGTCTACCAAGTAGAGGTGAACGGGAGAGCCCGATACCACCACATCAATCTCCTCAAGAAATACACGGACCGACCAGCGACCCCCAGCACGCACAACTTGCTAGCCATCGCCATCGCGGAAGAAGGAGAAAGCATGGAGACCAATGCAGTAGAGTATCCCCTGCACTCCAAAGAAACCTACAAAGACGTGATACTCAACGGAGACCTAGCCGCTAAACAGCAACAGCAAGTACTACAGGTCATTCGACAACATCAGACTGTGCTCACAGACCGACCAGGGAGGACAGACCTCGTCGAAGTAACCTTAACGGTGACCGACCCAACACCCGTCCGCCAGAAGCTCTACCCGATGCCACTGTCTCAGCAGCGAGCCAGCAAGGAAGAGATAGACACCTTACTGGCAGCCGGAATCATCTCAGAGTCTACTTCACCCTACAGCGCAGGCACGGTATTGTTGCGAAAACCCAACGGAGAGCATCGACTGTGCATCGACTTCAGACTCCTGAATGCGGTAACGCAGTTCCAGCCAGAGCCACTCCCGGACCAGACCGACCTATTTGCCAAGCTACAGCGAGCGAAGTACTTCTCACGCATCGACCTCAGCAAAGGATACTACCAGATAC
Source organism: Oncomelania hupensis (assembly GCA_036898135.1). Classification (NCBI taxonomy): domain Eukaryota; kingdom Metazoa; phylum Mollusca; class Gastropoda; order Littorinimorpha; family Pomatiopsidae; genus Oncomelania; species Oncomelania hupensis. The sequence continues at coordinate 994,634 of CM072527.1, forward strand.
CAGTGCAACCGCAAGTCCGAAAGTACCTAGCGTTTAGCACTATGGAAGGACACTTCGAGTTCAATGTACTTCCATTCGGACTCCACAACGCACCCAGCATCTTCAGCGCCATGATGCGAAAACTCCTGGCACCCCTGAGCAGCGAGCACCTACATTCGTTTATGGACGACATCCTCATCGCTACGCCTACGTGGGAGGAACATGTCACGCTCCTACAACAACTACTCGCCCGCCTCAGAGACACGGGATTGACGGCAAGACCCACCAAATGTCAGATTGGATTCACCGAGCTAGAATTTCTGGGACACACCATAAGTCAAGGAAGCCTGCGACCGGTAGAAAAGACCGTGAAACGCCTACTCGACGCTCCTAGGCCCAAGACCAAAAAGGAAGTACAGTCGTTTCTAGGACTCTGCGGCTTCTACCAGAAGTTCATCCCCAACTACAACAGCATCGCCGTACCACTGACAAATGGAACCCGGAAAATCGCCCCGGACAAAGTAGTATGGACAGCCGAATGCGAGACAGCATTCCAAACACTCAAGGACAGAATGACATCGGCGCCAGTACTCCACCTACCCGATTTGACTCAGCCATTCGTTCTTCGCACCGACGCAAGCGACTTAGGCCTCGGAGCAGTACTGCTACAGCGCGACCCCAAGAATGCAGAGACGCTATTCCCTGTCGCCTACGCCAGCAGGAAATTGAGACCCGCCGAGACCCACTACGCCACGTCGGAGAAAGAATGTCTTGGACTAGTCTGGGCCATACAGAAGTTTCAACTCTACCTGTATGGGACTCACTTCACAGTTCAGGTGGACCACCAACCACTATCGTTCCTGGCAGCCTCCAAGTCTTTGAACTCTCGCCTGATGAGATGGGCACTCACCCTTCAGGCGTACTCATTCCAAATCGAGTACATCCCCGGCAAAGAGAACCACGGAGCCGACTACCTCAGTCGCCATCTCGTGGAGGACACAGCAGCTGTCGCCCACCCAACACAACTAAGGGCCACAGCACCAGAATTCGTCCCCGCCCGATAAAACCCTGTCACTATTGTCCATAGCTACCTGGCACAGCATTGCAGCTCAGGTAGAGCAACTTAATTAGTTTGTAAATAGGACCCTAGGATAGTGCAGTGTTAAACTAGGCTCTGTAGTAGAAAAAGGTCGAATCCAGTAGTCATCGCCTTTTTTCAGTTGAGGGAGCCTGTCATGAACTGGCTAGTTTTAACTCTGCTTATTACTATTTAGCCATGTGTAGTCTTTGTAACAGTAGAGAGTCAGTAGATTACACAGCAGCAATTAAAGGCCACACACAGCGAGCTAGCCACACACAACGCAGTGAGTCAGCACTTGAGCTTTGAATCTGCCCGTTTTTAACCAATGAGAGCTCAGCCAAGCGGGTAGAGCAGTTCTGACTGTGTCAGAGCCTAACACAGTTTGAATCAGTTGTGTGTGAGACGAGGAAGAGTCAACATCTCCACAGTTAGAGAAATCTCTTCACTCATAGACCAGGAAGCAGGACTTTAGAATCTTAGAATTCTCTCAAGTCATCACGGGCCTGAACTTGTCAAACAGGTAAATGAACACCCTTCTGTTTCATCGTGATATATTTATATTATTGTTGAAATTATGTTTGAAGAATTTGCTATGCATAAATGTGAATTATTAATCCGAATTTGCCGTACCACGTGGAAGAGCCGACCACGAGCCGAAACACGACCGGTTGCGCCGCCATGTTGTATCCCGTAGGGAACCACTGTTGTTTAACTTATATGTATGTTTGCAGACCAGTGGCTGTACCACTGAATGTTTATAATATTATTAATTCTGTATGTGTGTAGTTATCCACGTTTGATATTTATGTATGTCTAGGAATTTAGAGTGAGATTCCAGTGGACCCCGGAAGTAGCAGAATGTTCGTCGCTTATGTATAGAGATGTGGAGCTATCACTGAGGGCTACTTTGGCTTTCAGTGAGACGCTCTGCACAAACCGATTATTCAGGGTTGTGCAGAATTTCGTCTCTTATATTACAGACGAGCAGGCGAGCTATCCCGAGCTATCCCGAGCTATCCTGTGCACCCCACTCCACAGAAACGACTAGTTGGTTGAGGAGCCTCTACCGCACAAGTCGGAAAGAGCTACCTTGAAAAACACCCTGTCAGACCCCACAGCGTGGCAAGGGAACCCAACTACACAACTACACAGGTGTACCAGAAGCTACCTCACAGAAGGACTTCGACCGCACCATCAGAAAGTTAAGTGTAATCGACGAAGGTGCACTTAAACTCTTCAGAAACTGTAAAACGGACCCCAGTAGTCCAACTCTTCAGAAACTGTAAAACGGACCACAGTAGTCCAAATATACATGAAATATAATAGCAAGTGCCCGAGGAAGATATAACAGCTGCCTAGACTATCAGCGATCGAACTATTAGCAGTGACTGAGACTTTTTAAGTTAGATTAGTACTTAGAGAATCTTGTATAGAGTAGAAGAAATAAATGTGTGATTTTAACTGTTATCAAGTGGCTGGACTACATATGATTCATAGCCGTGTGAAAGCTAGTGTGACAGTAATCTTTTACTATTTTTCTATCTATCTCTGTACCCCAACCTTAACACAGAACGAGCTAAACAAATAAATTTATTAAAGTAATTCATAGGGTGACGTACTAGCAGTTCCCACCGAATAAACGTGAGGGTCCATAATTCCATTGTGCAGAGCCCATAAACCCCACGTGACACGCCTCTACTCCTTCGAATGAGAATATTAACTTGGGTCCAGTCTGTGCATGCACGAATGAGTGCCGGCTACACAAATACACTCAGCAAGCACTAGGTCCCTTCTCCCTTCCTTCTCCCAGGATTGTGCTACACGATGCGCCCAAAGGCTTCAATGGGCACCTCGGGCAGCTTGAGTTAGATCCTGTATCGACCAGCGCTTTGAGCATCTCTTGAGTTGGAAAAGCACTAAATACGAACGATTAAAAAATAACCGTCTTGCTTGTGGGCCGCCGTAGTCGACTTACGGCGACGTCACGGGGTAAGCTTCGTGGGGATTGTCACGTGGGGTTTATGGGCTCTGCACAATGGAATTATGGACCCTCACGTTTATTCGGTGGGAACTGCTAGTAAGTCACCCTATGAATTACTTTAATAAATTTATTTGTTTAGCTCGTTCTGTGTTAAGGTTGGGGTACAGAAATAGATAGAAAAATGGTAAAAGATTACTGTCACACTAGCTTTCACACGGCTATGAATCATATGTAGTCCAGCCACTTGATAACAGTTAAAATCACACATTTATTTCTTCTACTCTATACAAGATTCTCTAAGTACTAATCTAACTTAAAATGTCTCAGTCACTGCTAATAGTTCGATCGCTGATAGTCTAGGCAGCTGTTATATCTTCCTCGGGCACTTGCTATTATATTTCATGTAGATTTGGACTACTGTGGTCCGTTTTACAGTTTCTGAAGAGTTGGACTACTGTGGTCCGTTTTACAGTTTCTGAAGAGTTTAAGTGCACCTTCGTCGATTACACTTAACTTTCTGATGGTGCGGTCGAAGTCCTTCTGTGAGGTAGCTTCTGGTACACCTTTGTCATTGTGTAGTTGGGTTCCCTTGCCACGCTGTGGGGTCTGACAGGGTGTTTTTCAAGGTAGCTCTTTCCGACTTGTGCGGTAGAGGCTCCTCAACCAACTAGTCGTTTCTGTGGAGTGGGGTGCACAGGATAGCTCGGGATAGCTCGCCTGCTCGTCTGTAATATAAGAGACGAAATTCTGCACAACCCTGAATAATCGGTTTGTGCAGAGCGTCTCACTGAAAGCCAAAGTAGCCCTCAGTGATAGCTCCACATCTCTATACATAAGCGACGAACATTCTGCTACTTCCGGGGTCCACTGGAATCTCACTCTAAATTCCTATACATACATAAATATCAATCGTGTCTAACTATACACATACAGAATTAATAATAATATAAACATTCAGTGGTACAGCCACTGGTCTGCAAACATACATATAAGTTAAACAACAGTGGTTCCGTATGGTATACAACATGGCGGCGCAACCGGTCGTGTTGAGCCTCGTGGTACGGCAAATTCGGATTAACAATTCACATTTATGCATAGCAAATTCTTCAAACATAATTTCAACAATAATATAAATATATCACGATGAAACAGAAGGGTGTTCATTTACCTGTCTGACAAGTTCAGGCCCGTGATGACTTGAGAGAATACTAAGATTCTAAAGTCCTGCTTCCTGGTCTATGAGTAAAGAGATTTCTCTAGCTGTGGAGATGTTGACTCTTCCTCGTCTCACACACGACTGATTCAAACTGTGCTAGGATCTGACACAGTCAAACTGCTCTACCCGCTTAGCCTGCTCTGATTGGTTTAAATGGTCAGATTCAAAGCTCAAGTGCTGACTCACTGCGCTGCGTGGGTCGGGCTCGCGGTGTGTACGTTAATTGCTGCTGTGTACTATACTGACTCTCTAAGGGTACAATGAGTACACATGCTAAATAGTCAATGAGCAGAGTTAAAACTAGCCAGTTCATGACAGGCTCCCTCAACTGAAAAAAGGCGATGACTACTGGATTCGACCTTTTTCTACTACAGAGCCTAGTTTAACACTGCACTATCCTAGGGTCCTATTTACAAACTAATTAAGTTGCTCTACCTGAGCTGCAAGGCTGTGCCAGGTAGCTATGGACACTAGTGACAGGGTTTTACTGGACGGGGACGAATTCTGGTGCTGTGGCCCTTAGTTGTGTTGGGTGGGCGACAGCTGCTGTGTCCTCCACGAGATGGCGACTGAGGTAGTCGGCTCCGTGGTTCTCTTTGCCGGGGATGTACTCGATTTGGAATGAGTACGCCTGAAGGGTGAGTGCCCATCTCATCAGGCGAGAGTTCAAAGACTTGGAGGCTGCCAGGAACGATAGTGGTTGGTGGTCCACCTGAACTGTGAAGTGGGTCCCATACAGGTAGAGTTGGAATTTCTGTATGGCCCAGACTAGTCCAAGACATTCTTTCTCCGACGTGGCGTAGTGGGTCTCGGCGGGTCTCAATTTTCTGCTGGCGTAGGCGACAGGGAATAGCGTCTCTGCATTCTTGGGGTCGCGCTGTAGCAGTACTGCTCCGAGGCCTAAGTCGCTTGCGTCGGTGCGAAGAACGAATGGCTGAGTCAAATCGGGTAGGTGGAGTACTGGCGCCGATGTCATTCTGTCCTTGAGTGTTTGGAATGCTGTCTCGCATTCCGCTGTCCATACGACTTTGTCCGGGGCGATTTTCCGGGTTTTATTTGTCAGTGGTACGGCGATGCTGTTGTAGTTGGGGATGAGCTTCTTCCGCGATGGCGATGGCCATCCATGTGTGTGTGCTGGGGGTCGCTGGTCGGTCCGTGTACTTCTTGAGGCGATCGATGTGGTGGTATCGGGCTCTCCCGTTCACCTCTACTTGGTAGACTGTCTTGGATTTCTTGGCAGTCACCCGGTACGGTCCTCTCCAAGCGATGTCCAGCTTGTTGGTTCCACTTGGAAGTAAGAGTAGCACTTGATCGCCGACTTGCAGTTCTCTGTCCTTCGCGTGGCGGTTGTAGTACTTCGCCTGACGGGCTCTTGCCTTCTTCAGTGCTTCACCCGCTTTCTTCCACGTTGCTTTGAGGGTTTCCTGCAGGTCTGCGACGTACTTGGTGGCACCTCTTGGTGTGTCGTCTATCTTGGCCTCCGTCCAACTTCTGCGTAGGGCTTCTAGCGGTCCGGCTAGAGGTCTGCCGAATAGCAATGTTGACGGGGTGTAGCCTGTGGCTGCATGGGGCGTTTCTCTATATGCGAACAGTGCCGCATTCACGTAGGTGTCCCACGCTTCTGGATTGTCGTCGGCGACTTTCCTGAGTATGGTGAGAAGGGTTCCATTCAGTCTTTCTACTTGTCCGTTGCTGGCGGGGTGGTATGGTGGTGTGCGAATGTGATGAACTTGTATCAACTCGAACACGTCTTGCATCAGGCGGCCGGTGAACTGAGATCCGTTGTCCGTTCTAATGCTGTCCGGGAATCCGACTCTGGTAAAGATGGCGATGAGTGCATCTGCAATCTTCTTGGTGTCGATCGCTGGCAACGGGACTGCTTCGCACCACATCGTACATGCGTCGACGAGTGTGAGTAGAAATCTGTTCCGCTTCTTGGTCATGGGCAGTGGTCCTACTATGTCTACTGAGACTTGCTGGAATGGCACGCCGACTACTACTGATGGTCCTAAGGTAACTGGTACGGTGTGATGTCGCGGGGAATATCGTTGACATTGGTGGCAAGATTTCACGTAGCGCTTGACATCCTCCGTGATTCCTGGCCAATAGTAGTGTGCGCTGATTCTCTGCACTGTGGCTCCAATTCCCATGTGTCCGCTGAGTGGCATGCTGTGGCCTAGTTCTAGTACTTGGGCTCGAAGGGTGGCTGGTAGTACTAGTTGGGTGTGATCTCCATCTCCTTGTCGATGTAGAACTCCCTCTTCCATGTAGAAGTCTCCCTTGTGCGGGGGTGTGTGCGCCTTGGGTAGCTTCTGGAAGCACTTCGCTATCGAGGTGTCTTCTTTCTGTGCTGTTTTGATCTCTTCGAGTCCTGGATTCGGAGCGAACTCGGGCTGGGGTGGTTGGGTTTTAGCTTGGGCCCTGGTTTGCACTGCAGCTATCTCTACAGTTTTGGGGGGCGTGCCTAAGAACACATACCTACAACCTAGCACTAGATCATACAGGGGTTTCTGTAAAACAGCTGCTTGGATTCGTCCTGTGACGTACCTACTCTCTACTTCTATCCATGCTATTGGCCAAGTAGTCGTCGGTTTCGTCAAGTCTGCTCCTTGTAGTTCGACTGTCTTGTCTGTCAAGTCCGCGCGCGATACCAGAGATTCGCTAACTATCGCGTCGTATGATAGACCTGTGTCATACAGACAGTTCGCTTCTTTACCGTTGACCTTGACCGTGTCTGTCACCGATGGGTGATTTCCGATTGTGTGTGGCTTGTTACCGCTGCTTTGAGTTAGAACTCTGTGCGCTGGCCGGCTTTCGCGCTCTACGTTGTGCGGCCAACTTGAAACATTCTGCGGTGGAGTGATTGTTTCTGTTGCAGAACGAACAATACCGTCTCTGTTCTGCAGAACCTCTTTTCCCGAATTCCGTGTTGGGTCCTTTATTTTGCCCAGGTCTGGGGTTATTCGGCTTATTCGCGGTGCGCTCTTCCCGGTTAGGGCTTCGTTTCTGTGCCTCTTTCCCGTTAGGCTTTAGGTCTCGCCTGAAGCTCTTGGCTTCTCCGTGTGCGGCCACGTACCTATCTGCGACCTTGACCAGATCTTCCAGTCTTTCCGCGCCCTGCTCTACTGAGAATGTCCTCAGCTCGGGGGTCATGGTTTCCCGTAGCTGTTCCCATACTAACAGTTCTGTCAGTCCATCATACGTCTTAGCCGTGGCTGACTGGCTAATCCACTTATCCAGCATTGTGGACAACCGATCCGCGAACTGCGCATAGCTCTCTCCTTTCACTCTCCGATTGGTGCGGAACTTTTGCCGGTAGCATTCTCCTGTCAGTTCGAATCCCGTTAGGAGTGCCTCTTTTACTTTGTGATAGTCAGTCACTCTGTCAGTCGGTAGCTTACTGTAGATGTCATAAGCCTTTCCTCTAAGCCCTTGACTAAGCTTAAAAGACCAATGAGTGGGATCTAGTTTATACTCAGTTGCTAGACGCTCAAACCTAGTCAGATAGAGATCTAGACCTTCTTCTCTCTCATTGAATGTTCCCAGTGGAAATGACATTCCTTGTACAGGGTTGGATGCTACCTCTAGCTGATCTGAGTGGGGAGGGGTTGAGGAAGAACTTGAAGCTCCTGATCCCAATCTTCTTAGCTCTAACTCATGCTGTCTGTCTTTTTCCTTTTCTGCCCGCTCATACTCCCATTTCCTAACTTCTGCTTCTCTCTCTGCTGCTAATGCTGCCTTCTTCTGTTCTCCTTCTAATTCTAATTTCTTCTGTTCTCTTGCTGCTTCTAACTCTGCTTTCTTTTGCTCTGCCTCTAATGCTAGTTTCTTCTGCTCTGCTTCTAGTTCTGCTTTTTTCTGTTCTCTCTCTGCGGCTCTCTCTGCCGCTTCGAGTTTCTTCGCCTCTCTCTCTGCTGCTCTCTCTGCCTTAGCCTCCTGTTTCTCTACCTCTGCATTGATATACGCAATTAGGTCTCCCCCTGCTAAGTGTAAAGCTTCCCCTAATTCCTTGAAGCGCAATCTCAAGGCCACTGGGTCCGACATTGTCAAAAGTGTCTATGAACAACCTCTGAATCACGTGGAATACCAAAACACTAGCAATATTGCAAGTCAATAACAACAATGCAAAGACAATCAAATTCGTAATCACTAATAGAATAAAACAAGAGTCAAATGGCATACAACAGTTACTTAAGCAAAACCTGCAAAAGAACAATGCAACATACAGGCACAAAAATATTTGAAGCAAAAAAGTTTTTAACTAAAGAATAGTGCACCAAACTGATCAGTGTTATACCCTTACACTATTCTAAGTTATTCTACTTCTACTGTTATCTAATTTTATTGTACTTAGGTCCGGTTATACCCAATTCCTATTATACACAGATCCTGGCAGGCTCGCCAATTAAAGTGTCACGTGGGGTTTATGGGCTCTGCACAATGGAATTATGGACCCTCACGTTTATTCGGTGGGAACTGCTAGTAAGTCACCCTATGAATTACTTTAATTTATTTTTTTGTTTAGCTCGTTCTGTGTTAAGGTTGGGGTACAGAAATAGATAGAAAAATGGTAAAAGATTACTGTCACACTAGCTTTCACACGGCTATGAATCATATGTAGTCCAGCCACTTGATAACAGTTAAAATCACACATTTATTTCTTCTACTCTATACAAGATTCTCTAAGTACTAATCTAACTTAAAATGTCTCATTCACTGCTAATAGTTCGATCGCTGATAGTCTAGGCAGCTGTTATATCTTCCTCGGGCACTTGCTATTATATTTCATGTAGATTTGGACTACTGTGGTCCGTTTTACAGTTTCTGAAGAGTTGGACTACTGTGGTCCGTTTTACAGTTTCTGAAGAGTTTAAGTGCACCTTCGTCGATTACACTTAACTTTCTGATGGTGCGGTCGAAGTCCTTCTGTGAGGTAGCTTCTGGTACACCTTTGTCGTTGTGTAGTTGGGTTCCCTTGCCACGCTGTGGGGTCTGACAGGGTGTTTTTCAAGGTAGCTCTTTCCGACTTGTGCGGTAGAGGCTCCTCAACCAACTAGTCGTTTCTGTGGAGTGGGGTGCACAGGATAGCTCGGGATAGCTCGCCTGCTCGTCTGTAATATAAGAGACGAAATTCTGCACAACCCTGAATAATCGGTTTGTGCAGAGCGTCTCACTGAAAGCCAAAGTAGCCCTCAGTGATAGCTCCACATCTCTATACATAAGCGACGAACATTCTGCTACTTCCGGGGTCCACTGGAATCTCACTCTAAATTCCTATACATACATAAATATCAATCGTGTCTAACTATACACATACAGAATTAATAATAATATAAACATTCAGTGGTACAGCCACTGGTCTGCAAACATACATATAAGTTAAACAACAGTGGTTCCGTATGGTATACAACATGGCGGCGCAACCGGTCGTGTTGAGCCTCGTGGTCGGCTCTTCCATGTGGTACGGCAAATTCGGATTAACAATTCACATTTATGCATAGCAAATTCTTCAAACATAATTTCAACAATAATATAAATATATCACGATGAAACAGAAGGGTGTTCATTTACCTGTCTGACAAGTTCAGGCCCGTGATGACTTGAGAGAATACTAAGATTCTAAAGTCCTGCTTCCTGGTCTATGAGTGAAGAGATTTCTCTAGCTGTGGAGATGTTGACTCTTCCTCGTCTCACACACGACTGATTCAAACTGTGCTAGGATCTGACACAGTCAAACTGCTCTACCCGCTTAGCCTGCTCTGATTGGTTTAAATGGTCAGATTCAAAGCTCAAGTGCTGACTCACTGCGCTGCGTGGGTCGGGCTCGCGGTGTGTACGTTAATTGCTGCTGTGTACTATACTGACTCTCTAAGGGTACAATGAGTACACATGCTAAATAGTCAATGAGCAGAGTTAAAACTAGCCAGTTCATGACAGGGATCAGTTTTGTGGTTGTTGATTTGACGCCATTTAACATGACAATATGCCGTCGATTGTGGAGGCTCGCAAAAAAGTCAACTAAGCAAAAAAGCAGTGGCGCCATCTTGTTTCAGGAGGCAGCCGTGTGTCAAGCGTGCTCGAATAATAAGTGCTTTTTCACTGGGATCATTGAATGTTTGTGTGCTGAAAGTTTGCTAAGTGCTGTGTCTGTGTGTGCTGATGAGGATTGTCAACTCGTTTCGTTGGATCCGTCTGCTGTTCCAGTGGTATCGTAGTTAATAGTGTGTGTTGTTTAAAATTTCTGTTCTCGCCATTTTTTTTTTCTTTCGTTCATTGTTACACGTGGGTCAGTGACCAGCAGAGCGTGACTCGGCTTATAGTCCCTGCTGGTCAGTGTGAAGTACTGTTGTGTTGTAATCGTTGTGATTCTCTAGCCTTCCTTCCTCTTTTTTTTCACACCTTCTCCTCCTGTGATTGCAACCTTGTGTTCGTGTACTCTGGCTGTTGTAAGAGTGAATTGAATAGCTGTCAAATGTGCTTGCTCTTGTAGCTGTGTCATTATCCGTGTTTTTCTCTGTTCAAGGAATTTTTCGTGTGTCGTTATTTCATATTCCAACACACACGCACCCGCACACAAACCCTAACACACACTCACACCTTAACCCACATTCCCCCTGTCCATCTCTCTGCACCCTTCTCTTTCTCTCCACTGTTCTCTGTTCTAGGGATATTTCGTGGGTTGTTATTTCATGTTCCAACACACACGCACCTGCACACAAACCCCAACACACACTCGCACCTTAACGCACATCTCCCCTGTCCATCTCTCTGCACCTTTCTCTTTCTCTCCACATGTGATTGTTCTTGTAGCTGTGTCGTTATCTGTGTCTGTCTCTGTAAGTCTGTTCTAGGGATATTTTGTGTGTTGTTACTTTCAGATTCCAACACACACGCACCGGCACACTAACCCCAACACACACTCACGCCTTAACCCACATTCCCCCTGTCCATCTCTCTGCACCCTGCTTTTTCTCCACTGTTCTCTGTTCTAGGGATTTTTCGTGTGTTGTTATTTCATATTCTTACACACGCATCCGCTCACGTACACAAACCCCAACACACACTCACACCTTAACGCACATCTCCCCTGTCCATTTCTCTGCACCCTTCCCCTTCTCTCCACTGTTCTCTTGCAAACATACAAACAAACAAACAAGGATGCTTATTCAGTACACGCGTGATCAGCTAATGCTTCTCAACCGCCACGACAACCACTACACGGCTAGTACAGACACAGTCGAAAACGCGCTACGCGCAATACGGATGAAAAGACGCGGGAACCGAGGAGGCAAACATCGACGCGGTGCACGCCGATCAAAACACACTCCTACCCCCACTCCTTCTTCTTTATCCGTCCCCCCTCCACCTCTCTCCTCCCCCCTGCTCTTGTTCTGTCACCCTTCTCCTCCCACACTTCTTCCTATTTTTCTTCATTTTCTCCACTTCCTTCTTTTCTTGCCACCCTTCTTCCTCTTCTTTCTTCTCCATGCCTCTCTTCACACCAGCACCCCCCTCCCTCACTTTCGTCCTCTTCTGCGTCTGCTCTTTCTCCGTCTTCTTCTACTACCCTTTCCTCTTTCTGCTCCCTTGCCATCCTCACCCCTCTCTCTCTCATCCTCTCCTTCTTACATCCCTCCCCCTCCCACCCAATCCCCCGACACTTCCCCTCCATCCCCTCTTTCTACCCCCTCACCTTCCTCCCCTTGCTCTTCCTCTTTTTCTCCAATCCCTCCCCCTCCCACTCCATCCCCCCACACTCCCCCACCACCCCACGCGTGTTCGTCATCGTCTGCTTCTCCCACCTCTTTTTCCCATCATTCCTCTAACCTGAAACTGTGTCTATTCAATGCTCAGTCTATCTGCAAAGATGGCAAGGCCGACGTGATTTCGGATTTCATCTCCGACAATGACCTAGATATTGTCGTGATAACTGAAACATGGCTCCGGCCAGTGGGTGACGAACCTACTATCGCAAGCGCCACTCCGAGTGGCTACCGACTTGCCTCCTTTCCGCGCGCTTCCAGGGGAGGCGGCATTGCCATCATTTACAGGGACTGCCTTTCTGCTCACCTCTCTTTCACTCAATCTCTGCCCTTCACACATCCCTCATTTGAATATGTCGAGGCCAAAGCAACACTCCCCGGCCACTCAGTCATTTTCTCCTGCATCTATCGCCCTCCGCCTAGCTCCCAAAACAAACTCACCAACTCTATGTTCTTTACTGAATTTGACCTCCTCCTCGACCATTACAGCACACGATCCGGCAAACACATCCTCCTTGGTGATTTCAACTTTCACTTTGACAAACCTGATCACCCGGACACAAAACGCCTATGCAGGTCACTTTCAAACCACAATCTTACACAACACATCACACAACCTACTCACCGTCTTGGCCACACCATTGACTGGATCATCACTCGCACCGCCGATAAACTCTTTCTCGACTCTGACATCTCCTCTGTGCTCCCCTCCGACCACCTCGCTATTCTCGTCTTCCTCAATCTACCTCCCCCTCACAAACAACAACTCCTTGTCTCTCGCCGCAAACTAAAACCTGTCAACCGTGAGATCTTCTTCGCCGAAGCTGTCGACCTTCTCTCTGACTCTTCCTCCTCTGATCTTGCATCTCACTTTGATTCCTCTCTCCGTAAACTTCTTGACAACCATGCCCCTGTCACCTCCTGCTCCAGGCCCGACCGACTCCCTTCCCCCTGGCTCACCCATGAGATAGCAACGGCCAAGCGTGAGCGTCGGCAAGCTGAGCGCCGTTGGCGCTTATCTGGCCTAACCGTCCACAGACAGATTTTCCAAACCATCAGATCCAAAGTCTGCAGACTGATCTCTGATGCCAAACGCAAACACCTCCAAAACAAAATCCTAGAATCCACTTCTTCCAAAACTCTCTACGCTACGATGAACAAACTCTTAGGCACACCTAAAGAATCTCCACTCCCCAACACACACAAAAAAGAAGAACTCCCATCCGCCTTTTCCACCTATTTCTCTGACAAAATTCAATCTCTGCGCAACACACTTGACATTCTACCATCTCCGCCTTGCCCTCCTGACTCCCCCTTCACAGGCACCCCCCTCTCATTTTTCCGCTCTCTCTCTCAGGCAGAAGTTCTCAAAATCATAAAGACTATGTCTCTCAAAACCTGTGAACTAGACCCCCTCCCAGCTTCCCTGTATTTGGACGGTCTCCCAAAACTTCTGCCTTTCATCACCGATATCATCAACACCTCTCTAGAAACTGGCTCCGTTCCTGATATCTTCAAGTCTGCCATCGTTCGCCCTCTCCTCAAAAAACACAACCTTGACCCAAATGACCTCAAAAACTATCGCCCAGTCTCCAATCTCTCTTTTCTGTCTAAGCTACTTGAAAAGGTTGTCCTCAACCAGCTCAACGCTCACCTCACCATCAACAATCTCCTCAGTCCCTTCCAGTCTGCCTATCGCAAGCACCACAGCACTGAAACAGCCCTTTTACATATTCTGAACGATCTTCTTCTCTCAACTGACTCAGGCAACATCTCCCTTCTTACCCTACTCGATCTCTCTGCCGCCTTCGACACTATTGACCATTCTATCCTCCTCCACCGCCTTCAACACTCCTTTGGCATCACTGACTCCGCTCACTCCTGGTTTCTTTCCTACCTCTCCGACAGACGGCAGTCCGTTATCATCGATGGCATATCCTCCGACCCAGTTAGGCTCTCCTGCGGAGTTCCTCAGGGATCTGTCCTGGGTCCGGTCCTTTTTACACTCTACACCTCCCCTCTGACCAACATCATCCAGTCTCATCACATAAACCACCACTTCTATGCTGACGACTCACAACTACAAGACAAAGACAAACCTGACAACATTCAGGCACTCCTGACTCGCACGGCCGACTGCTGTGAAGACGTGAAGGACTGGATGACAGCAAACAAACTTAAACTGAACGACGACAAAACGGAAGCCATGCTGGTAGGCACACGCCAGAAACTCCCTCAGCTCCCCTCCTCTCTCCATCTTCAGCTTGACGGTACCTCTATCCCTCTCTCCGACTCTGCCAAGAACCTTGGCGTTATCCTTGACTCTTCTCTCTCAATGACTAGCTTTGTCTCTGCAACCGCCCGGGCCTGCTACTTCCACCTCCGTCGAATCAGTCAGATCAGAAAATACCTCACCACTGAAGCTGCCACCAAACTTGCTGTCTCCCTCATCCTGTCTCGCATCGACTATTGCAACTCCCTTCTTTCCGGCCTTCCCCGCTCCACCACTCTCCCTCTCCAACGCGTTCAAAACAATACTGCCCGCCTCGTCCTCAGAAAGAAGAAATCTGACCACGTCACTCCCTTGCTCAAAGCCCTACACTGGCTTCCCATCTCCCAACGCATTCAATACAAGACCTTGTCTCTCTGCTACAAGTCCCTCAACAACTCCGCTCCTCTCTATCTCTCTGACTTACTTCACCCATACATTCCCTCTCGCTCTCTTCGCTCTGCCTCCGACCCTCTCCGCCTCCGCATTCCTCGCTCCAAACTCAGCACGTTCGGGTCCCGCTCCTTCTCTGTCTACGGCCCATCCATCTGGAATACTCTTCCACTCTCTCTCCGTCAGAAACCCTCTCCCACCTCCTTCCAGTCTGCCCTCAAAACTTACCTTTTCAAGCAGTTCTAACACTATGACCTCACTACGCACCCCATCGCCAGCTGTCTCTTGCATATAGTGTCTGGTCTGTTTGTGGTATGAGTATATTTGAGTGAATGTATTTTTTGCGTAATTGTTACATGTGTCATTGTCTAAAGCGTGCACATGCGTGCGTGAGTTGTGAGTGCGCGCTTAGAGTTATAATTATTATAAGATAAGCGCATTATAAATACAGTAATTATTTTTATTAACTAAAGTCGAATATGGCGATAAAGAGTTGTCTATCAATAGTTCTAGTAGTTAGCCGACCGCAGCGTGTACACAACTGTGCTGCTCGGCTTGTGCTTAAAAAACGGAAGCGTGTAAAAGTAGATTATTCACACTTTTCTGCTATCCTATGCACCAACGGGAATCCCCTCTATGAAACATACTTCCGGTTTTTTTCTCCGCGTGTTTTAGTGAGTTATTTCCAAATATTCAAGAATAATAACATGTGTCACTGGCCACCTGTATCGTACCCTCACATATTTATTATATTTTTTCTGCAGTTTATTATCCCTTTCTATCGCCAGTGGCGCGCCTAAACCCTACCTACCTAACATTATTTGTGAATTTTTGAAAAATATTCGGAAAAACATAACGCCCAGATGCTGGCTCGAACCCACACCTGTCAGGCACCATTGGTTTCTGGCTTGTGGACAAGGCAAGTTAGTCCCGCCTTAGCCCACTTGGCCACAACGCTCACCTAACATAGTCAGTTACTTCGTGTTTTGTGAAGGTTGCGACGGCGAAGCTATGGAAAACTACAAGAGTCTTCAGGTCTTGTTTCACTTTCTGTCGATGATCGACGCACCTCCGAAGTCGCCACAAATACAGGCCTCTACGATTGTTTTTTGCATCCTTTCACTGAGCATGTACTTCCTCCACCGTTTTTATACTTATCCCACTCGTTTTCTGGCTCTAACAATCGTCGTTTTCGGCAATTTGCCATATTTAAAAGTCTCGCATCAAGCTTTGATAAAAGCAAAACAAGCTAGACCGGAACTTGGTTTCATGCTAACCTCGTTTTAATTTATAATGGCGATACCCACGAGTTTTTATGAGAGGTGCCGGAAAGTTGTGAATAGTCACACGACACCGAAGCGTATAGGCGACTACTGTTCACATTATTCTGACACCAGCGAACCAGTCGTAGGTAAGGGGAAAATAATATGATCACACGTTGGCCAATCCGGGATTCGAACCAGGTACCTTTCGGTTACTAGTAAGCTGTTCTACCAACTGAGCTACCCGGACCCACCAAAGGAAGCATGATCATGTCACGCCTCTTTTAAAGGAGCTTCACTGGCTCCCTGTCAAGTTCCGCATTGAATACAAAATTGCTGCCCTAGCTTTCTGTCGCTTCGACCAGTCACTTCCACCATATCTGAGGTACTCACTACCTACACTACAACTCGTTCTAGTTTGCGCTCATCAGATGAAAAACTTTTGAAAACGCCCAAACGTCGGCTTAAAACAATTGGCGAGCGGTCTTTTAGTTTTCAAGCACCCAAGGTTTGGAATGCGCTGCCTGCCGGTTTAAGACATTGTACAGACCTTGTTTCTTTCAAAAGCTGCTTAAAAACGCACTTGTTCCGCAAGGCGTTTTCTGTGTAAATAGTAAGAACAGTAATAATACTTTCTGAATGATGCTGGACATGATGTAGTGCGAATGTTGTGATGATACGTACGAATAATGTGTGTAAGCGCATTGAGTTGTTCTAAAAAAAATGCGCTGTGTAAATGCAATTTAGTAGTAGTAGTAGTAGTAGTAGTAGTAGTAGTAGTAGTAGTAGTAGTAGTAGTAGTAGTAAGCTTAGTATAGAATTAGATACACGATATGCAAGATGATTTAGTAGTAGTAGTAGTTGTAATAGTAGTAGTAGTAGTAGTAGTAGTAGTAGTAGTAGTAGTAGTAGTAGTAGTAGTAGTAGTAGTAGTAGAAACACATTTTAATTGTGTATTAAAAGCAGCCCTCCCAAAAATAATGGCGTAATCAACAATATGGATACGGGAAAAAAACAACGGTCACAATTGTTCTTAGAACTCAAGATTTCAAGAGCGCATCTGCAATATTTTATTTTACCCCAGTCACTAACGCGCACTTTCCTAAAATATGATGCCATGTAAACATCATCGGGAAAGGAGTTTACCAGAGCTGAAGACGTCATTTCTTAAGAAAGGATGCAAGTTAAACATTCTATGGCAAACTTGGGTGCGTTGTTTTCTCTTCCAGAAATGAAGACATACTTTTGCAAACAAATGATGCAAGCCTAAACATCATCGGGAAAGAAAATTACCAGAAAGGAAGACATAATTGGGTCTCTGAGTAGAATTAGAAGCAACAAAAAGTTCTCTTCCCCCACGGTCGCACAGACTACTTTTTAAAATTTTCTTTTTAATCTTTTCTTTGTTTCTTTCTTTATTGATTTATTTTATTCTTTCTTTCTCTTCCCTCCTCCTCCCCTCTATATATCCCCCTCCCCTTCACCCTCTCCCTGCCTTCCCTAATGATTTTTTATTTGCCCTTAGGCCTATTCTTTCATTTTGAGTTTGTTGTCTTTATCCTGCAGCTTATTTTAGTGTTGTTTCTGTTCTGTATTTCTTATCTTCTTTGTTTTTAATCCCTCTTTTTAATATTTACAGAGACGAATTAAAAATAATAATGAGTAAGCCTACATTATTTTGGTGTAGCCTGTTCGACAGGCGCCCGCATGTGGATTTGATAGCGTCTCTCTATAGTGTGTGCAATAATTTTACTACATGTACATAGAGAGATAGAGAATGCGGGCGCCTGTGGTATAGTTTGTCTGCTTGGGACCGCATTTGTGACCGTTTCTCTCTCGCTTCACTGTAGGAACACCTCTTCCTGTTTGCTATTCTCTCCACTTCCTCTAACACCATCCACATCCCCTTCGCCACACTCCTGCCTCATGTACTCCAACCACTCCGCAATCTCTCTCTCTCTCTCTCAACTCAAAGGAACTACAAAAATTCTCGTTAGTACGAAAGGAAAACAGTAATCGTTAACGGCGGTAAACTGAAATCCTGATCTGGACTGTTTCTCGGCACCCCAACAATGCAACGCCACCGCTGGTCGTCTTATCTGCCCTTTCAAATTAAAACGTGTAATCCTAATAGATAAATAAAGTCTACGACCTACCCGCTGTAGGTCAGAGGTCAAAGATCAATCAGCCAGCCTTGAGCTACGTGCATGTTCATGGTTGTGAACGGGATTAGCCTTTGTTACGCTTTTTTTTTCGGAACCCGGCTAAAATTAATGCAGCTTCCAAGATGGCGAATAAGGGGACGCTACTCAGGTATCTGGCCTGCTCTCTTGTCTTTGTGAAGTATGGTAAGTGCTGAATTTTGTGCATGATTTTGTTTGTAATGAAGTCAAATGAGACAAGTTTGCATTTTTTGGTGATGTCTTAATTAATGTGCACCTTGTTATCTGCCAATTATTTCAATAAATGGGATTAAAACAAATTCACAATGGATAAATAAAGAGTGCGCATTTGGACAAAAACAAAACAAAACAACTCGATGCACTGTCAACTTTGACCGGAAATCTTCATTGTGAGTGAGACTTCTTTATTTCTACAATACAATACAATACAATACAATGCACGTTTTCGAGCTCAGCTCTTTGTCTAGCAGAAAAAAAACATACGAGATCAAAACAATTATAGCCATCGTCCCAAAACACAGCTCCCAAAATAAATGAAAGAATGATGTTACATTAGATTTATTTTAATTCTCTGACATTCAAGTTTTATACTACGTATTCGTGTAGGAATGC